>UZAN01039776.1:22747-59345 GCA_900618425.1 Echinostoma caproni | reverse complement strand
AAGTGCACCTGAGCGATGTTTATAGCTATAAGGAGTGTCCGGTTCCTCAAATGTATCTTTGATCGGCTTGAATCATCACTGTTCGTATGCCTGCAATCAGCGTACATTCAGTTTTGTACAGAGTTCACCATCCAAATCTGGTGCCTTTGGTAACAAATGATTGTAACATTCTGGATTGTCCACAGATGATGAGCACCTGATATCCCAAGAGTTTTATTCTCATATCCACGTGAACAGATTACAACCACTGGCACTGTATTCCATTCGCTATTGCCGAATTTCAGGAAACTTTGTTTTAAAATTTTAATATTAATTTGGGATCTCTATTATTTGATATATCATGATAGAGAATCCAAATCATTTAAGTCTTTCGCAGCCAACGTTGTCAATCACCATCCAACTCAAGGTTCATCCTTTTAAGTTGATTCTTTAGAAAGGTTAGTTGGAGTATTGGTGACATTTCTCTGCTCCATTGGAACGCTCTCCCATTTTACGTCGTTCGTGTGAAAACTATTGGATCATTTAAGCGCAGACTTCATGAAGCGCTGACATGAAGTGACACTATGAGTGAATGCATCATATAGAGGAATAAGGCTATATCATGTGATATCGCTATACCCGGAATTGTTTATGGAATTTCTCATTTTTCAAAAACGACTAGTTTGTCAAAATAGTCTATCGAACATGAGACGCATGAGCTTGTAGGTAATTCTCACATAAAATCTTTGAACTCTACTACAAACTATTAAACTGTACATTATTACTATTGTCAATAAAATGTGGACTGAAAAGTTGGGATGATGAAGACATTTGTTTTGTTCTTGTTGAGTGTAAGCAGATTCAGGATTGCATGGACCCAAATTGAGAAACCGAATACAAAATCCTGCAGGTAGGATTTTAGCTTGACTACATCAAATCAGGTCGACAGATTGCTTCTCGCCGTCTGAATACGGTTTAGCGCGATACATCTGTCCTCTGTGCTCTAAATACATCGAAATTTAATCCCTATTCAAAGTGAAGCCTTCATTACTCGTTTTTACCTCTTCAGTAGCTTTTTCACATTCAGGGAATTCTTATTCACTAATTTTCTTGAACGTATCCCCTAGACATTTGTCCAATCAGTGAAAACCGGTGTAGGAATACATGGAAGTTAAATGAAGCCAGTTCAATAATACAATGCCAAGCAACTTTGCGAGAGATAGAGTGGGAGGAGAGAATATTCGGACTTGAATTACTTGTGAACTGTGTAATCTCGTCACTTGCACCCTGCGGTTTTCCATAGTCAGCGCATTTAGCCTATCCATTCCGCATGGATACGGAACATCAGAATCCGGCGTGCTGGACCGGGGCTCCAGGACTGCCTCTGCGTCAGCTGTTTACATTTACTCGCTCGCCTGCTCGATCACAAGTATACACATGTGCACGCTCTCAAAGAGCTGACCTGACCGTTCGTTGACTTGTGGGGGCCGACGACGAGCCGCGAGGGAGAGGGGGGAATAGAAACGAAGAGCGAGGGCGTGGTTGAAGAAGTGGATACCGGAAGTTTATGTCTTTGGCACGTATTTGTGAACTCTAAACAGAATATATGTACAAACAAACGGACACAATGTTTTCTACGCTCAGCTGACGTATCACTGGAAACTATCGATCCGGTAGGCACAGCTTTACACCGGACAGGGCCACCGAAGTGGTAATAGTAGTGATTGATCAACAACGTGTTGACGTACTTTGAATTATGGATGAATGAGTTTAAGAGCATGTGTGATTTGACACTACAAATCTCTGTTTGTTTTTGGTGTTCAGCCCAAACTCGTTGTGATCATTCGTGAAAAAGGACTCAGTTTCCTAAATCAGGTATACTGAACACCGGACTGGCGTTTTGATGGCGAAGTTGATCGACCTTTATCATGATAGATTATTCGATACCATACACGATCTTCGCGGTGAACAATTCAGACATAACGAAATGATCGTTTCTGAAAGAATCCTTTCATCTATTGGCCGTAAACGCCCCGAGATATTCTGTTTCAATTAGTTATGCTTAAGTAAAAAGAGCCGTTCGAAAGCGTTTTCTAGTCATTCGGTTAGCGCGTACAGATGAATGAAAACTAGGGATAGAACTTGACCCGGGTAAATATGAAAAACGCATTGATCGGTGTCATTCAATGGCTACCATTTTGTATAGCATCTGGACACATTGCCATCATTGCCTTCGAGTGCAGTACATCATTTTTGCAAACATGTATGGATAATCGACGACAAATCTATGATTGCAAACCCAACGAATTGCAACGGACTAGAAACTACTGGCATATGGAACTCTTATCCTTTTTACAAATATTATTGTGCCGTGGTTTGTTTGGCACACAGTGTGGTCTCCAATTTCTATTAAATGCATTTATCTATATATACTACTAGAACAATTGGATATCGGTTAATCGCAAAAGAACGGAACTACCCGGGTCGGAATTTCTCGATTTCAAGAAGAAAAATTAATAATGTATGTGCGCAAGGGGCATTTGACAGGGTAACATTGCTGAGCTGGTAGACTGTCTTGTCTCTTGTGGTATTCTTTACCTATTCGGTTTCCGGCACCCAACTGTTCCTGGTTGTTCCAAGAAACTGAGGCACACGGCAGCCACCAAACAGGAGAGCTAAAATAGGTCGAGGGTCACCGATGCCGAAACCTCTATGAGACAGTGCGTGACATTTAAAGATAGTTTTCACTAATATGAAGATTAGAAGTACTTTACGATTTCACAGTTAAGGTGTGTTTTATACTAACAATGATTTGATTCTACTTTAATCGAACGGCGGCATGCACTAGGTCCTTAGGTGCTACCGTCAAACATTCACCAACGCGCTGCTGCCTTGTAGTTAGCACATGGTACAAAGCCGTGTGGCAAGTCTGTATCATTCTTTTTAAGTGGAAAATTGATACCACTTGCTTATTAAACGATGAGATCATGTTTGATGGTGTTTGCAAACAATTTTCTTTTGAATTTCCTTTAATCAAGGTGAAGTAGTTTTGATTAATTTATTTACAAATACGTTGATGCATTTACTTATCATCAAACAGATTTACATTTCTCCTAACAGTTAATATCATGAGTCATCTGGGAAATACTGAATTCCATTCAAAATAAATTTCCCATTTTGGTGGGATTTTCGTGCACAAAGGTATTCACGCTAATTTCCTTCACTCATTTTAAACACTTCTGATTGCCCTTTTTCTCCTCTCATCAGCCTTAACTACAATTTTATTCTATTTTTCCCCATTTCTATTGAAATTATAAAAATACTCACGATCCAAACACGTATTGAAACTGGACGATATACCATTTTTCGAGAAGTTCTGACAAACTGGGTGCCCTGGTCAATTCTACATTCGAGGCCGGATTTAATAAGGTAATGTTTTTGGATAGCTCAAATATGTCTGAGGCATTTGGGTCTCGATGGGTTTATAAGTTTTGAAGTTATGGCCAAATAGACTCATCCAATTATTCAACTTTGACAACCCTTGATATACTTGTGAATACCTTTTGCTTTGGTGCGTAAAATAATCAAACCGCGGTTGGTGCAACATTTTACTGAAATCAAATATAAAGTTACATACAACAGATATTGGTGTTAATATTATTTCGATGTAGATTCTTTTTAATGACGTGAAATCGTTGTTGTGAATGCTACCGTTCTTAATGCTATATTCACTGATTAGAAGGTACCTGAGTTAATCTAGCCTGATAATATCTACGTCCCACACAATCGTTTCAAGTGAATTTAAAGGCTAGAATCAGTTAAGTATTCACAAAAGTCAGTTAATTGTTGCATATGGGTCCGCGGATCATTTCATTGACGGAGACCAGTTTTCCACCTAGAATGTCCTTTCCTCATAAAAATTAAAGCTGGAAAAGGCGAACAGAGTGGTATCTACATCAGAAGTAACCTTTTAAACAGTCTAGTTACACATTTTCCAAACTAAAATGTTGGCTCTCAATACATCATTACATTACTGCGTCTTGTTCAACCTTCCAAAGTTCAAGCATGTTGTTTGTATTTGTGTTCTCATCGTTTTTCCAAACTCCCGATTCTCATCAGATGAATCTAAATGTGTTTGGCTACTCGTTTGTGTGTGTGTCTCTCTCTCTCCGCGTGTGTGTTCTTTCGTGTGTATGTTGTAACCCCTATCTCGAACCAATTCGCATCAAAGACAATGATGTTGCCCAAGGCAACGACCATTTCTCTCTCTCATGTGTCCATCTGTCATATCCTTGCACTTTTCCATCAACTTACTTTCTTTCATTTTCCGTCACATGACTTTCAAACACCACCACCACCCTCTTTTTTCACCATCTATTTTCAGGTAATTCAAAGGATAAGCTCCCGCATTGCATTCCGTTGAAGTATGCACATTGTTTCACCTATCACTGAATTCGTGCTCAAACTCAATTAAACGTGGAAAATATTCCGCTCAAATCGTTTGAGTATTTGGTCATTTTGTTCAAATAAACGCAACAAGAAAATTTTTTACATAGATTCGTGTTAATCTAAAGTGTAGCTGGAGGTTATTGCAACTAGTTCCGAATACAGTAATTCATTTTTTTCAATCGTGACATTCCTGTGGTATTCGTCAGAGCGATCTCAGCGTACCTCATCTACCATCAATCAGTCTTCGGTGTAAATATCAGACAACGGTAACGTCACAGTGGTAACAGTGGTAACGTCACCAATTATCACCCAGGAGGACGAGTGTTTGAATCCCACCACCACCGCCTAATTTTCCTTATTTGTGTATTGTGTAGTGATTGGCCGCTTCCCCCGTCCTGAAAATTGTATCTTTATATATTCAGTAAAAGGAAGTAAAATGTTTTTAATAAAAAACATTAAGATCTTAATTTACAGGACCCCGTCGCTAGTGAAATGCCGTTCCTGGAGATGAATCTGCCGCGCGATAAGCAAATGAGATGTAAAATGAAAAGAATGGAAGCATTATAAATTAGTTTAAATCCTGCTGATTGAAGGAATTCATTGAGTCCTTTTGAGGACTGAACTCGTAAACTTAAGGTCCCAATGTTTTTTATCATTCAACCAGCATGCAGGTTATCAGATAAACTGATGTGTTAACACCACAGGGGCTATAGCGAAATCGCTGTTTGCAATCGCATTAATATTGTCTGATATCAGCCGTCCGCCGTCCGCCAGAAACAGTCTGAACGTGATTGGTGGTTAATTTACTTCTCCGTTCAATCGATGGCCATCGAATAACAGTCGTACAGTGCTGCATCTCTGACTTCTTGTGGGCGTCTCCTTCGTTTGTTATGCAGCAGATTCTTCTACGAGATGAAATCAAATTTCCCCATACAATTATTCATATCTCATATCTGTTTTAAGGGTTGGGAATAATAAATTGAACCATAGGGGTTTGGGAAAGAAATGTATTATTGAAATGAGACACAGTTAATCTTGAACTGTCATGTAGTTGAAAAATACGTGTTACTTCCTCTCAGCGAATAGAGCCATTCTCCTAGGAACAATAAAATTCCGTTCGTAAAATGCATTGATTAATTCCAATGTGTACATCCCATTCAATCCTCAACCCAAACACATACATACATAAAGTCAACAATATGGTAATTAATTATGTTACCCTACTTCCAGTTTCTGTTTGAATTTAGTTCGGTTGAAGAGGCGGAACGTGAGCTGACTGCTTTTGTTCACAACGAATTGCGACTAATACGCCGGTGCCGTGAAATCGAATTATCTGTGAATGGTCACAAAGAAACGGTAAAGGAGCCACGAAATCAGGTACAATTATTGATTAATGATCATAAATTCCCTCGCTCTGCCAACTCAGCAGTGACCAATTGAAGACAGCATATTCTGTCGATCGATAGATTGTGATTTACATGCACAATTATTGTTTGAATGTGCAAAGGTATGTGCTCACGGATCCGAAATAGCGCCAACAATCCAAAAATCTGTGTACAACGGTCTTTCGAGAGTATGGTTGTTTGCTTAAAATCTCTTGGAAAATGCTATTGGGTGGTTGCACTTTGAGAATTCTTTAGTTGAACCTAATTTTGATGGTTATCTTGAAAAGCTAACGGATATTTTATAACCGCTTCTTGTGACAAAATAAATGTAAGCCTCTAGAAACGGGAACCAGTGACGCAATCCAGAGAACTTGAAAAAGTGAACTACATAGGCTCTTCAAGGATGGTCTTGTAATTCATGCAGAAGGGAAAGAAATTTTCCACACATTTATTTTGGATATGACGAAAATCGACATCCGACACTTGAAACTAGAAACCCGCCAATGATAACAACTGTAACCCGAATCCAAATTCAAATTTTTATTGTGGATCAATTACAAAGCTAATGCTTATTTAATCCCATAGGGTCTGTACACACCGGGTTCGGTTGGTAGTACAATTGAATAGCAAATTCTGACGTTCAATAATGAGCACTGAAAAGTTAGGTGGTTCATTGCTTCATCCAGTTATGACTTGAATGAATCGATGGTTGGTGCACAAACAGCTTGAAGTGTAAGAGAGTTCCAAGTGTTACAAACTCTGAGGCTGAAAGAATGACGCCTGCAGTTGACCCGGCTCTTTTGAAGCAGACGTTTAAATGGATTTTCTTCGGAGGTGACCATTCCTAAACTAAACGGCTGTTTAGGTTGATGTAATATCTGATAAACGAGGATCACACCTCCCCGTATTCGACGGTATTCAGACGAATAGAGTCCAAGAATTCGCAGTCTTTCACCGTAGGTCCTAGATTGCAACCCTTTGACCATTTTGGTTGCTGTTCTCTGCGGACGTTCAAGGGCCGTTTGGTCGCGAATCAGCCATGGATTCTAAGCTTGTATAGCATACTAGGTGTGTGGTCTAATGTATGCTGATAATAAACGGGGCAATAGGTCTGTTTCGAATGATCCAAAGACACCTTTTAGCAATCCAACGTGTTTTAGAGCCTTTGAAGACGCTTTTGCGCACTGTGTGGAATATCCTAGATCCTCATGAGCGGTAACTCCCAGGTCCTTTTCGTTTGGAGAACGCGGCAATGGCTGAGTTCCAAGTAAGTATGGGAAGCGACCCTTGTAGCGCAGCGATACAACCTTGCATGTTTTCAACCTTGACTTCGATGTCATTAATGATGGACCATCGATAAGCTGCGTCGAGAGTTTCCTGTGAGGTTTCATAATCTTCAGGATATTTCACCGTCCTCCATGTTTTGACGTCACCAGTGAATAATAATGCCTTTTCTCCAACAATATCTAGTAGGTCGTTTATGAATGCTAGGGAAGGTACGGACCGAGTACGGATTATTGTGGAACTCCATAGACAGCCTCAATCGGTCCCAACAGAGAACCATTACCTCGAGCCGATATGGTATGTTGTCGAAGAAATTCCTCAATCCAGTCAAGTAGCAGTCCTCGGACACCGTAATTATGGAGCTTTCGCAGCAATGTATGGTGGTTAACCCTGTCAAAGGCTTTGGAGAAGTCTAACTATACCACGTTTGCTGCCTATCCTGCGTCGACTGATCTTGTCCATTCATCTCGTGTAAGTAGCAGGTTTGTGGTGCATGAGCGTTTCCTTCGAAACCCGTGTTGGGCCGGCGAAAGTATTTTATACTTCTCGAAATGATCCATCAGAGAATCATCAACAATTGATTCCATTATGTTTGACAGAGCAGGAATAAGTGTAACTGGACGGTAGTTCGCAGGATCACTTCTACAACCACCTTTGTAAATAGGCGAAATAATGCTGTGTTTCCAGGATTGAGGGATCTTCGTCCTATCGAACATTATCTAGTATAAATGGGCAATTATTTCATACTTGTAATTTGTCTTCCCCTGGAGATGAATTCCGGCACAGCACCAATAGTTTGTTTTTAACCGTTTCGGATTTGAACGTGACAGTGGTCAGTTAGGGGTATGGGACACTTGAGAGATCATTCATCATGATACTTCACCATCTCTATCCTATTTATTCATTTTCCGTCACAGCTGACCAATCTGCAACGGTTTGTTTGGGTAGCAGTAATAACAACTATTCACAAGTAATTGTGAGTTAAATGAGAAATAGCAACCTCTGATCCTGATCCGTCTTTATGACAAACAGAGAAGTAGCCGTGGTGGCTATAATGACAAGTGTGTGCACTGTTCGCAATTAGCATTAAGACTCAATGCATTGTTTTTTAGAAAGATTCTCCCTCTTTCATGCCCGCTTTGTACCACCAGTTCGTGTCAACCTCGCAATAGAAATTATGTACTTGGAACAGCAGCTCGGGCACCTTTTAGCTCCACAGAAGTCCAGCCAGTCATCAATGATTCAGCGCGAATGAAGTGACGCTATTTATGAACAGCCCTTCTTTTGTTTATTTAAACCTGACTGAAATTGTCTGATATGAACAATAATGCACTGGGTTTTACAGCGATTTTATTTCTGGACACTAACGAAAATGCGTGCTGCATCGCGTGCTGTTAGTTCCGTACATTCAAAGAAGATGAGGTACAAAAATTTTGAACTGGTTCACTATCACAGTTTATCATAAACTAAGCCGTCATTAATATTACGAATAATATAAACAAATCGTATTTGCTCAGGGACATCTTTGATCGATTTTTTTTTACCTGAAACATTGCACTAAACATGTGTTCCGATTAAACCTAAGCACTCTGATCGGATATCCTTGTTTTACCATAGATTGTGACTTGATACTGCAACTGGCATATGGAGAGATCATTTTAGTCGCGTGGATCTAGAGCGTTCAGTTGAGGAAAGCGTGTGTGTGTGTGTGTTAATTTTTTGTCACATTTCGTCCTCTTCCGTAACTCAACGATGGTTTTAATTCTTTCCAAAGACACCCATCGCCCCCGCGGAATCAGTGCCCATATACAATCGATCGGGCAATGAGAAATCCTCTCCGAATCTTCCCATATCATCGCTAACTAACATTCACCACAATGAATCGCATCCGCCTACCCTGAATCAGATTCATGCCCACTTCTCGGACACAGTCGCCACAGATGAACTGCCCGCATACCATGATCAAGACAGGTAATTTATTCCCGGAAACACCACTGTCAGTTTGTGTTCATGTGCATGTGTGTGGGTGTGTGGCATTTTCAAAGCTCTGATCAAAGGACTAAAAATAATTAAGTTTTCTAAACAAAGAATTTTTCTCTCCAACTTGAACTGTTCTATGATATTTCTCTCAATGACAAGTTTTATATTATAGATCAATACAAGTTCGAAAGCGTTTGGCAGCTCAGTCGGGATTCAAACACCGGGACAGACGCAATCTCTGCTACAGTGTTTCCTTTCATTTAGGGCTACACGGTTGTTTCGTTTGATCGGAAACGGTGACATTTGCTCTTGATGACTCCGTATAATATTTACTTTTGGTTCCGAAATCCTGTGCTGGTCAAATGCATAGCCTGCTAAGTTTTCGGATAAAGACGATAGTGGGTTTTAATTCGATTTGAGTTTCTAAAGTGTTCTTAACTGGGTGGTACAGAGTGCTCTAATTGTTCAAATACATACATCTTAATTAGTAATAACCTTCAAGTGGGTCCATTCATGAGTTGCATTTAGGTACACATGTCTTACCGCATTGGAGAGTAGTGATTTACGTCCATTCCACACCATATACTCCGGCTGAATAAATCGGTTTGTGATTACATGAAAAATATCATAATCTAAAATCTAGGTTTACCAAATAATGCGTGATTTGAAATATTCGTTTCAAAACCGGTTTATCGAATCCGCGATCAAAACGCTAGGACTGTGAGAGAGAAAGGAGAGAAAGAACTTCATATTGATCTGAAAAATTACAGTGAACATGCAAAAGAAAGCTCATGACATGCTCATGATATGGAACGGATAAGTGACCTCCGATCTGTGGATTGGAAAAGTAAAAGGACGGAAAACTGTAACCGCAGACACTTTTCTGCGAGCAAAAAGCAGGTAATAGTGAAGCGACGATCAGCTAGGGAATGCCGAGGGATACTCAGCGATAATGCGGATACCGTTATGTTGAACAGGATGAAGAAGAAACAGGGAAGTTGTCGATGCCCAACTACAAAGGAGTAAGACTCAGGCTTAGTTGGTAATTGTGGAAACCGATGAGTTAGGAAAGTGCGACAAATCTTCTGGAATGAAATGGAAATAAATACCTTTGGATGCACCTGAGGTGATGTCTATTGTACATGCAGTGCAAGAGCAAGATAAGGATAAATAAAACCATAGGAGAAACACAGTTTGATATGGAACTGAAAGAGGGTGGGGTGCACTGGGTATCATCTTTAAGAAAGGTAGACAGACAAGCAGTTTGGAAGGTGTATTGGGTCAACTCCAGACTGATGCTCGGTCAAGATCAAAGATCATTGATGACCAGATGTGTAACTCGTTTCGGCAGATGCCGTTCATGGAGCGATCAAGGACGGGATCATCTGCAAAACATGGATGGGGCTGGAAGTGAAGATGTCAATTATACCTACTGATAATTGTGTTGGAGAGAGCATTGAGTGTAGGGCAACATAAGAAGACATGTGGGAGATGTCTGAGAAGACCTTGTCGGCCCTGACTATGATAGAACGAATATTAACGAAAGCGGGCACTCAAGATATGGGTTCTAGAGGGAAACAGCACGTAGGTCATTTTGATCGTAAACTTTCCTCTCGAACTCCACCGTGGGTTTTGAAATTGTTGATAACTCTGTCATTTTTTTAAAGTGGCTTAGAGTTCCATTACGTTCCATCCAATACCATTCGCAAACTCTACTTTGGTTGATAGGCCATGAGTCATAAAATATTCGCTGGTCGGAATCGATGAAATGCCACCTTTTTTATCCTGTGATAAGTGTAGTACATGAAAGTTAACGGGCAAACAGAGCAAGCAAGCATTTACGATAGCCATTTCCAATCTTGCAGAGGATGTGTAAGCGGCGATAAAGATGAAATATTTTTCACTTTCGTCCACTTTCTATCTCTTTTCTGTGACTGAAGGTTCCAACTGTCTGAAAATCTCTCAAGAAACTAGAAAAACGGTAGTGAAACAGAGCCCCCCTAATGACCGGCATAATTAAAATAGATGAATTTGATTGTTATCTGTTTCTGTTTTACTTCCTAGGTAACTGAACGTACTGCTGGACAGTTGTGATTTCTCATCCACTTTTGCACAAAAACTGGTGGTCGAACAATTCTGGTTTTGTGAACTTGGAGCATGCTATCCCAGTAGTATGACAAATTATTCTAAAACTCAGCGACCCTCCTCCTCGAAAACAAACATTCTTCTAGTTCAGCAAAATCGATAGTAAATTTTGTCGCATTTCAGCAAAAAGTGAAGCATGGTTATATCTGCAACCACATAGAGTACCTCATTTATAAAACGTTCCATTATCTGATTGTAGCTGATAGCTGTGAGGAGGAACTAAGAACAACCCGTGCATTTCTCTCTTCTGTCTTTAAGCACAACAACCTAGAGTAATCCCCGTGTATCTTCCCCGTTCAGTCCTAAGGGCAAATTACGAATGGCATTTGGGTAGTCCCTCTGATTAAGTGAATGAGTAATTGTATGGATGAATGAGTGAGACAGTATTTAAAAACAAGACGGATTGCCGTCAAACAGATATTGAACACAGACTCTGTGTTAGGCGAGGCAAATCGCATTTGCAGCTCGGGAAATTGATTTAAGACAAGCGAGCCTAGAAATAATCATTGCTATGATTCTGTTTTAGGTGTTGTTGGTTAGCTACGTCTAGCCTCAACCAACTCGACGCAAAGGTAGATTTTCAGTATTTTCGTAATGGGTAATAGTGTCGAGGATCGGAAAACTAGTCGTGCACTTCTGGGAAATTTCATTCAGTCATTCATGAATTACTCATTACAAGAACACAATATCGACCTTGGTGTCTAGTTCGCTGAGGTGAGACGTGGCTAACGAACAACACCAGACACAGAATCCCTCAAATCAACTCCCCAAGTTACAGATGATGTTTGAATTGCCTAATTTACATCGAGAGTACAAGTATAAGAGTGGCTAGACGACGGGTTACCAGATACATATAGATGACGAGCGGCAAAGACCGCGAGACAGGTCTTGTGCATCTGAGAGATTTTGTCCAATCATTCAAACACTGCTCATTACAAACACACTGTGTTCACTTTTTGAAAATAGGTTATTTTTATTCTGTTGCAATTTAGCTCCATTCAAAGCGATAGAGAGAACTGAACACTCTCTATCGAAATCATCAGTTGGATCGTTATATCGCTCTTTGCTCATTAAATCTGACGTCCTCTATGCATTATGCTGATTCCCCTTGTTTCCGTCCCAGCTTCTTTCGGTAAGTTGTCCGTTCGGCTGCACATCCCTATAAGAATACTGCTTTACATTGTGGGCTATTGCATTTTGGTTTGTTTGTTTGTTTGCGCACCACCTTTCTCGTCGTCGTCGTCGTCGTCCTCGTCGGGCCCTGTCCGCTCACGATAAATTCACTTCTCTGATGGTCAGGTGTTTTTTGTATATGTGTGTGCCTGTTTCTGTCGTTACTGTCATCACCACCGATACCGAGCGCTATTCACCCCGTCACATGTATCTACATCTTGAATTTCATTACGTTTCACATAAGGCCTCAATATAATCATGTTCCCGGGTGATCCGGACATGCGTGTGTAACGTGTTCCAAATTTACTTTCATTTGTGTCAATATGTGCACCACTGCCTCATATAGCAGAAGCACGTCAAGTGTGTTTTTTCTTTGGCCTCAAACCTTGGAATAAGGAAAACCTCTGAAGTGCGTGCGCGTGTGTTCGCAGAGAGGAAGTGTTCTAAACAACAACCAACAAATCAAAGAAAATTTTACCCAAATATGTATATTTTCATTTTTTCTCAGGGGCATACACCAACCTTTTCCTCATCAACTCAGTTTTTCATCTGATTTACCTGTTGTTCATTGGTAATTGTGGTTTTATAACAGCCTAACGAGCCTGCTCTGAGCTATCAAATATGCGTACATAGAGCTATTTGGTAAAATATGCTCTCAGTATTTCTAACTGATCATTGAATCATTTGCTCAAGCACATTGTTCATCGCAGAAACTGGGGTCAATTAAACGGACAAATAATAATCCCAGAGTCTTTTTTCATTCTGGAATAACTATGCTCTGAAATAAGCTACGCTTTGTAAGTACACCACAATAAAGGGAGAGAGATTTAATGCTGCCGGGGTTTATATACTTTTTCCAATAAAAGCACTAGAGACCGAATGCGTTATGAATACCCTCTCTCACCCCCCGAAGGTATGTCTGGACTGCAAATAGATAGCCAAGTACTATCGTTATATGCGACTGGTTTATGAAGCCACGTTTTTATTCTTCGACAGTAGTAACCGGGTTGATGTGTTTCTCACGTTATGCCGAGGTAGTTAAAGGGGGTTGCATTGTTTGCGCCTCTAACAGGAAGTGTCGTTGAAGGCGCCAGAACTTCAATCTCACGTTCTTTTTTCACACACTACGGCTGTTCCCATCCCGTAGTTGAAACCCTCAAACTGCATGCTCTCCAGCGATTTTCATCCACACACGCGCACGCACACACAACCTCTCCTACGCGTGCGCGAACGTCCAATCTTCCCCGACCGATTTTCACATGTGTTTATCGCGATCACCCTCTAAATGAACCCACGCACGCTGGTAATTTGCGGCTGTGCATGTGGCCCGTATCGCGTTCTCTTTGTCACTCAGTTCTGAAACTGACCGTTTCATTTCCGTTGGAGACTATGAACGGAGTTAAGTCCCCTTTCTGCCATGCTGGCTATGTTTGTGTGCGTGTGCAAGTTATGTACGCTTTTGAGCTGGGGCACTTCAATTCTTCATTAGTTTGTGAGTTTTATGTGAGGAGAATTACTGTGATCCCATTTGGGTACAGATGTTTCTGACCCATGACGGCTCAACATTTACATTCTACAAATGTCTGATGTGTGGTTTTCGAACCGGTCCAAATGCCTCCAACCAAAATACGGGTAGCGAATTCATGATCAATCACTCCTGAATCTTCAAAGGGTATTTTTGCATTGTTGTTTCACATCTTATGATTCGAGTCCCCATTCCGTTGGAGGCCATCGAAGTTCAATTAAAGAAGCAATCAAGAACAGGGTTTGATTTTCTCTAGCCGGTCGCAAATATCCACAAACAGTTAGCATCTCAATTGTTCTTGTACTACCCAGTGTTCAAGGTCTTGTTGTCTGCCATCCATTGGGTTGACTGGTTTTTCATCACACGAGATTATATGACATGAAGTAGTCTGAATTCACACCTTAACTTTCCGCAAGATCTTCACAACTAAACCACCGTGCAGAATGAGAACAACAGAACACTGACGTATAAAAGTCAAACCGATTTTCGTATAACACTACTCAAATGTCACCCTTTGTGATAACAAATGCTCCACTCCTGAATGCAGTCGTCAAAATTAACTCCGAAGATCAACACGTAAGTCGCATGCGTCAGGCAAACCTCAGAGCGGAGTTGGACGATGCCTGCTATCCTGTGTTAATTAACATTCACATCATACAGTGTTGTTAAATGACACTCGCGGAGGTCAGACATACGTCGTGGCTTACGTCAAAAGCCCATCCGTAATTGAAATAGGAGAATGACATGTGGATCATGGTAAAATACTCGCCTAGAAACCAGAAATCTGGAATTGCTGAAAAATTCATTAGTCACCGCGAGTTAGTAGTAAGGTTTTTGACCGACCCAACTAGGTTTAAGTCAAAATAGATTTTCTTTTTTTTTCATTTTACTTCCTTTTATTGAATATACAAAGATACAATTTTCAAAAAGGGTGGGAGAGCGACCAAACAAACGTCTGCCATTCAACACACACAATTAATGGGTAAAGTCAGGCGGTGTTTGTGGTGGTGAAAAAAATCTTCGCTCATGACAAGAAATGATAATGACTTGGTGCTTCAAATAAGATAACAAAGGCGTCCATGTTGCACTGACTACTATGTTTGAGCGTGAGTATACGGCGAGTGCGCCGACTGAAACAGTCTGCACCTCACTTACAATTTAGCAAGATAAAATCAGTTGAGTGGATAATGGGCTATCATGGTGATATTGAAGTTACGTGAATTAGGATGAAGTCCTCTCAATCGAACTTCAAAATTGAAAGACGTGAGGCTCACCATCAACGAAAAATTGCATTTGAATGACCTTAGGGGACTAATGAAATGAACTTTGGAAGAGCAACGTGACATTCTTCTCGCGGAGCTCTGTGGCAGTTTGGAGTGACGTATTCGTGGACAGAAAGACTCAACGGTCAAAGGAAAACAAACAACTGACTCTTACGTTAAAACGTTTCCGCAATGCCGGGAAATCAAAAATTAATCAGATCTTCTCGAACTGATAAGGACGGTTTACATCAAACCATTTCACTTTAATTTAGTTGCTCCCTTCAAACATTAAGACAATGAACCGCATATCTCCCGTCTGAAGTTGAACCTGATGATAAACTTCCGGACTCCATAGGCTGAGCGGATTTACGCTATGAAATGGTATACCACAATAATCATGCATTAAACACTTGATTGGAAAATTTTTAAGTTCAACTTCTCCGGTTACTAGTTCGAGTTATGCCCGTATAAGATGTGAATAATAAATGCTGGTGTTTTGATCACACAATCCACCCGGGTTAATTGCATTTCGTAAACAAAGGGACACATTTCCTAGGATAACTCAGCTTAGTGGGAATACGCCTTTAATCTCATGGGTTTTCCAATCAGTTACATTACGAGCATGCCAAATTTAACTTAACTTGGTGACCAGAGAGACACTATAGAAAGGCCGGATGGTCAGATTGATGTATCACCCGTACATCTTATTTTGGTGAGCATATGATTGTCCAATACAATCTAAGCATTGCGTTGATGCAGAGGTGATTTGATCGATCAAACACAACACCATAGATGTCGATGATTTGGTAAATTCAAGCAGTACATCCGAACTATAACCACTTATGAAATGTATCCGGTAGCTTCCATTCACCACCGATTTGCATCATCATTGGTGCAGTTTATTTAAGGCCGAACAAAGCGAAGACGAGCGGGTGAAATCTGTTCCGTGGACCAAGGTCACTTTCCAATCTTATCATAAAACGCTGCTCCCTACTTTTAGGAAATTAAACCCTTCCAATAGAGTTCACCTTCCTAGTTTATTAGCAAACACCTATCCACCGTTTGGGTCAATACCTCCACAGCATGTAACCTGAAAACAGTATACGAAGCTGATGGTCTTCAACCTGTTTTCCGTGAATTTATTAGAAAAATTGTGAAAAATGCGACTAGTGTCTTCGCCTTCTTACACATTCGAAAAAATGATTCCCTACCTCCGAATATAGATCTACTCTCCTTCGGTGGCATTGCTGTTGTAGTGTGGTGAGACGTGGTGAATATTGTCCGACCCAAACATGTGGGCATCTAAGGGCGCTCCATTGATTGAGGTAGCAACAAGTTAACGATAGCAACACGTCATCGATTCGCCAGACACCGGAGTCCGAAATGACATTATCCAATGCTCCAATCCAGCGGAGTTTTCAGATTGGTCTTAGCCAATGCTGACACCAGTCAGTTTTGGCAGTGCATAGGAAGGTGAAGATATTGGAAGAACAGGTGGTGTATTTCAAGGACCCACAGTATGAATATGAGGACTTGTGGCTGAATTTACCGGTTGTGAGAAAAATACTGACAATAGACGGTAGACAGTACGGTGGTGGCAGACAAAAACCATTTCTAACTAGTTATCTGCAATGATGAGGTTAGGTTCATCTTGAGCCGTCATGGCCTAAAGAATCTATCTGGGTCGGTGATCTAAAACCCATGGATGTTACGCATTACATTAAAAAGGGCTATGGCGGTTTCATCAGGTTCTACAGGGGAGGGAGCATTTCGGATGGACGGGAGGAGTGTGCGTTTGAACTTTGAAAAGTATGTTGATCGGGTCAGAAACTACATGCTTCTGAACCATCATCTGTTTCGTCAGACGGTGAATACGAGGGCCAGCTGGGTCCTGCCGAATGTCCAGGCCTGTTCGCATTATCCTTGTATTGTGCAGAATATAAACTACACCGGAACACGCTCCTCTCCTTGTCAGTCTTCTCACCGAACCTAAATGGGATCAAAATTATTTAGGATTTCGTTGCTAGAAGAATAAAGATGAAAGACAAGTTCAATCCGTAAGCCAGAGAGCAGTACACAGCAAGGTAACATCATATCTTGAAGAGTTGGTACCGCAGTAATTCCGCAAAAGATTACCTGACCTGTTGATCGTGAACGGGTATCACGGAGTTACAGCGGTTGCAAAATAGTAGAATAGGGCGTGGAATGCGAGGACCTATTTGTCCGTATGTGTATTTTGAACCACACACGGTTATTAAAGAATTTGACAGAAACATTTCACAGAAGGATAATTTTTCATGCTAATCCATTGTAACTAGCTACAAGGTTGACTCTCCAGACTGCAAGTGAATTGAGTGGCGCATTTGCAAAGCCTCACACTCACTGTACCCCCAGGGACAGTTGTTGTTGTTGTTGTTGTTTTTATCACAAATCCTTTTCTTACTTCAGATGGGAGGCAGAAATTGTCGAACTCAAGCGGAGATCAATCCGAGATAGAGTTCGTTTGCATTGACAAACCTTGTCAACTACTCTCGATAATCAAGAAGATGCTGAGTGACAAACGTTCACACGTATTTCAGCACGGCTGTTCATGACACGAACGTTTGTAACCAATTCGGATGCTTATGAGTTCTGACTTAAAACGAGAACATGCAATCTAGGTGATAACCAATTCGCCTAACGTATCAGGAGTTTCACGCAGGTAGCTAAAATAAAACTATCTTTCTCCTTCACCCCCCTCCTGCTCCTTGGGTTGCTTCGCCCTGTTTTCTCCTCAGCCCCTGGAATATGGTGTTCGTTTTTTGGCTACAATTAGGTCAGTGTGTTGATGCGAATGGAGGATAATCGATGCTGTGGTTAAATCAGGACAGATTTGCCAAACGCAATCGGTGACTTCGCGGTTGCCAGGTTACTGAGTGACCTAGAGATTAGTCCAAAAAGCAGTAGTATACCTAATTAGTCAGTGCACAAAATGATACGCTACTGCACTGCTTGAAAAGTCAGTGAGAGGGAATTTATGAACCTTTGTATATTATCTTGAAATTTACACACTAATCCTAGATGCCTTCTCTATATTTAAAGTAAATATTGCATGTATATGTTATACAGTCGACCATTACAAATCTTTAACATATATATTAACGACAGACAACGGAAAGATGACAAGGGGACGGCGTCAAAAGACGGCGGGATGACGGTATTAATCGCAATCGCTGGCAGACAGGTTCTCCGTGGGTGGAGCTTTGCAGCAGGTTTGAACAGTAAAACACTGAAAACGCTATGAATTGAAAAAGATTGTGAGACGAAAATCCCCACTGACATGTTACTGGTGCAGGGTGACAAGCTTTGCAGTAGTCCTGTGATAATAGGCAGATTGAGGGTGAAAGAAATGGAGTAAAACAAACGGCTTCATTGAAGACATGTCATAAATGAAGTGTCCCAACGCGTACAGGTAGTAAAAAGTTCCTCCTTTCTCTGGTTTTAATAAATCAATTTTTATGTGGTTAATTATGTAAATATTCTTGTTTTGACGGCGTGTAATCGATTACCTTGGATATTTGTCGACTGCCTACAAACCCCCTGCAGAAAAATAGATCCATATTTTTGTTGAACCCAGCAACTGTAATATACAAAATTTGATTATTAATGTTTATACGTACAATTAGTTAAAAGCCTACATCTCCATTAACACTGAATGTATAGTAGGACGTGAAAAATTACAATTAATTTTCCTACTTTTGTTAGTATCACTTTCAATTTGTAAAACCCGATAATCTGTGCACTTCCATACGTTGTTTTCAGTGGTTTTCTCTGAATCACCTATTTGATTAACCAATACAAGAAAGAGTGAACCTAAGCGATAAACTAAGATCCTCATTAAGATAGATAGAATGTATATTTTTAAATTTAAGATACAGGAGTATTAAGTAAGGATGTTTCCATATCTATTGAAGTTGTCTGGTATTACGGGAAAAGCAAAAAGCGGACTATAACGGCAAACCCTGAAGCAATGCGTTTATCCAACTGATGTTAAGCATCTCGATCACCGCACGATTTCGTTCACGCCCATCTCCACTGCAAACGTATTTTTTGCTACTTGCGGTGCTCCCAACCGAATTCGCTTCATATGAGAAGGGGACGGGTGGGTTGAAGAGAAATCGCACTATTTTGTCAATGGAACAGCTATTCCTTCCACTACTCAGAATGCAGTCCATATGATAACCGGACATATTACGTTGATATTAGGGTAGTCTAAATTTAAAATAGGTGTAGAAACTCTGATAAAATGCCTTGATACATCACTACCAATCACATAGCACAGCATCTAACCATAGCTTAAGTAGATCTCAAGGTTTCCAATCGGGAAGCTTAACACAACCTACATGACGAATTTCAATCGAACAAATTTTTTGTAGGTTCACAAGTCACCGATTGACTATCGTTAAACCTCCTGCAACAAACACCAATCATCAATCACTGTACCCTACAAGTAAGCAACAGATAGTCACACAGAGAGCATCGCCATGGTGCTCACTCACAAGCTGTCCGTATCACACAGGCGAAGCCACGTAATTTGGCGCTTCACAATGCACCCCAGTCTCGTCGGACAGCAGAACAACCAAAAGTTTGGGTAGCACACTTGGCTGACCTGTAATGAAAGCTTTATTCAGAAAATACCGAAAATACAGTTAAGTCGACTGTCTTCCGTTGGAAGAAAAACCCCTCCTCCATCCGGCCCTGTAGCCACGCACACCACCTCTATCACTTTTCTCCAATGCTCATCATACTCTGTCCCCAATAGTGGACCATTATTCCTTCCCCAATCTCACTGCGTATCTTTTTTTGCTGCATAGTCAGCATCTGGAAGCTATCATGGATAAACGGCAATCGGTTTTTGGTGCACCGCAGAATGGATACACAGTACGCACACAGACCATATGTGTACTCCGAGCCGGTTTCGGTTAAATATTTAGGATAGACTTTTTTCTATCTCAGCCCGAATGGTGTTAAAACTAAGATGAAAAATATATCCAGTCTCTCTTGTGCGATGGTCTTCAGCTAATCGGACCAAATTTGACCACACATTGTCCCACTATCCGACTTTAATCCGTAATCATCCGAAAATATTTGGAGCGGCGTTGAATTGAGAAGAGGAATGTGCTGTTCTATAGACAGACCACATAAGATCATGTCGTCTAACGGCAAAAATACGAGGGATCTGAATTACCGAGGTCATAGAAAATAGAGCGTCATTTATAATCATACATCTACCTTCCATTCAGTGGTATGCATATCACGTGACTGGGCTCTACGCTGACCCAAAACAGCGAGTTCGAGCTGGAAACTGAAACGGCACACGGTGGAAAATGGTTGTGTTTTTCTGATGATTTAGGCTGACAAAGTATGAAAGTAGTATTTAGGAAGTAGAAACAGAACGACTTCACATCCGTTTCGACAATACTCTTATGGAAAAATTACGACACAAGTTGACTGCGTGTTTCGAATATACATTTGAGCATTTGAGTAGGAAGTGCTCCATAGTTGTGAGCTAGTCTTATTGGTCCTTTCGTTACTGAGTAAGGAACAGTCACTCCAAACAGGTATGAATGATCATTATGGGGTCAAAAAGAACACCAGTGTGCATTATTTTCCTCTCTCACTCTCTAATCCTCCACCCTGCATTTGGTGTTTTTCAAAATATAAAACCTCTCTCCAACATTTCCTTTCGGTGGTCAGACAAATTTTTACGTACGGGAAAGTAATGCTAGTGACAGTTCACCCGCATTTTGCAGCCATGTGACCGCCGTTCCGCTTTAACCTTGGTTTAAAGAAAATTCTTCTATGGTTGAATACCGCTAGATAAAAAAAATGTCTGCTTTGTCTTTTTACATTCTTATCCTAGTCAGTAGATGACATATTACGGCCAGGAAATTGGTATCTGTCCCCTCCTCTATACTTTCGTAATACTGACAGGTTCCGCTGCAGTCACAAAATAAACTCGAGTCATTTGAAGCTATGTTCAACCATACATGTGCAACATTTCTGTATGTAACCGGAGATATTTTTGCATGAATTGTACTTTACATACTTCCTCAAAATGTGTTGTTTTTGTGATTTTTTGCCCGAATGGATCCATAAAAACTTTTTTATTAGGTGAGATTAACTTCGCAAGGATAAATAGGAATCGACTGTGAAGAGTGAGTATTAGAGAGAATAAAGCAGCACCATCGATTGTTCACTTGTCCGGTATCAGTTTTCGTGGTCCATGTTCCGTTTCAGAAAGATGCGAGCATACGTGTCTGTTCGTCGACATCGAGGACATTCGCGCTCGATTCCCAGCTCCGCTTCGGAAGCCTTCGATCAACAGATCATACACAGTAAGCTTTTGGTTCAATGGCTGTGCAAGTTGGGGTTCAAAACCTATCATTAATTTACAGATACCCAGAAATCTGTGCCGCAACACTGCACGATTTATATCCAGGACGATCGCGCTGGATCACAACATCGTGCATATTTCAGAAAACACAGTGCTTTAGCGTGCAACCCAGAATGGTAAAATACATTCAAATAGACAAACATTTAATGGGGAGGGATAAAAGGACCATGTACCCATCGTATCAAGACCGAGAGAAGACATATGTCGCGAGTTGTTAACATTTCGTTTAATCTTCTGAATCGCTGACGTGAAATAAACAAGCATATTTATGGCACCGTTTCTTTTGTTCACACAAGCGGCTTCCATCAGTTGATAGCAATCGTTTCAACAAACATTAGCATTCTTGCGCTTCGTGACTTTTAGGTAATTTGAAACGGTGTGCCTCAGACTATCTGGTGTTGCGTCATTAGAAGATGTTGAGGTATGGCTCCAAAACTACGGGGCACGTTGGGCCTGCAATTCAAAGATCATGACGTAAGTTGTTTGCTCATAAAACGACTGAGATTGGCAATTGCCCAAGCCTATTAAGCAGCTGACCCCCAAATAGCCTATCGGACAACCATACAATACCCACACCTCCGGCAAAAGAACGTCCTGCCACTGCGCGCCAACTTTAACCTGAGCTCCAAGATCCAATGTGGATGCGAAGCGACCTATATGGGGAGAAAAGAGTGACAATTACGTAACCGGGCGGTTAGAAATATTCCGATTTCGGTCCAAATTCAGATGACCCGATTGAGTTCAACTCCACAGCATCGGAACGACCGTCGAAACTACAAAATTCCGTCATCAACCATAGCTCGACATCCTCCGATGACGCAACACCAGGTCAACTGAGGCACACCGTTTCAGATTACCTAGAAGTCACGAAGCGCAAGAATGCTTATGCTTGTTGAAGTGATTGCTATTAACTGATGGAAGCCGCTTGTGTCAACAAAAAGAAATTTTTTGCAATTTTTTTACTCTGGTGACATGGTCCTTTTACCCCTCCTCATTAAATGTTTGTCTATTTGAATGTATTCTACCATTCTGAATTACACGCTAAAGCGCTGTGTTTTCTGAAATATGCACGATGTTGTGATCCGGCGCAATCGTCCTGGACATAAATCGCGCAGTATTGCAATGAGGTCTTTTCTCTTGAAATTGATCTCGGGAACGGCTTGCTGAAGCAGAATTCTATGTGGCTTGGAATTTGTAAACTATGGTTTGTGCTCGGACGAGCTATCACCAGTTTGCGCAAATTGAAGTGGATGATTTTCTTTAGGACTCAAAATCAGAGTCTTTGGCTAGCTAAAAATTACTCGCAAAGCAACTGGTCGCGTGATAACCTCATTCCTGCTGGAAACGTCATCAACTCAGTCTTACCTTCGGAGTGCCTAAATTATTGAATGAAACCGTGACAATCACAACCAGGAGTTCATCAAGCCAATTAGTAAGCGTTTTCGTGTAATGTTGTAAATTATGGTTTGCCAACTGACCGAGATAAGGTAGCTGCCGGTGACTTGACAATACACACAGACACGTATATTCAAATTCCAGTATTCCCCCGTCCGAATAACATTTATTTTAAAAACGAAGGATATAGTTATTGTTCCATTTGTTAGATAAATATGCGATTAACATACAATAAGCCAGACCACAGTCATTCGGATATTGCCATGAAAAACGAATGCGATGAAAAATAATGAACAATAAACTTGTTTGAACCAATGAATAGAGACTGCAATTACTTATAATTTTAAATACGTTTCCAATTACTATGATACAATGGTACCGTATAAATTATGCATACTTTTAGGTTGGATATTCATATATGTTAAATTGTTTAGGTGATAAAAGTTGCCTGCACAGATTATAAAACCAGTCCCCATTTTTCTACCCAAGTCACTAGTGTATGCACTGTCACTGTTTGCCCATTCACGTTCACGTCATATTTTGCACCATTTTTGTTGTTATTATTTCAGATCTCCTCAACTGCCGAGACCAGGATGCGTTTATGCGCTTTCACAACCTGAATGCTTCATCCCCATTATGCAAGGTATTTTTGGTTTACATTAAAAATATACCGTTCAAGCCTGCCATGTTTTACTGAGGTGGTGAACATAATGACCGTTTTAGGAGACCGAAGGGTATTGGAAGAGAAATTTTGTTCTGAACTGTTAGTATTGTAATGATCCCAAGGAACGAGTTCAGGAAAAAAACTAGGTCATGAATAAGCTCATATTTAATTTTTTACGAACTTGTGGAACAGAGTTCATATATAGTGTGTTGGTATGTGTTTATGATTCCGATCGCTTTAGTCACCCTGTGACTGTTTACCGTGGGTAGATTTCTCAACTGACCTCTCGCAAAATTATTAAAACACTGAACTAATGTTTGGCCACGGATCGCCTCATCACCCCGCGTCATGCCACAAGAATAAATTGATCAGCACTGTGCTGTCATTTTGTCACGTTCTACAATTAGACACAAGTGAAAAGGAATTGATTTCAGTCAGTGTGATCTACCCAGGAAAATAAGACTGGAAAAACTATTGCAGATTCCGGTGTAGGTGACCTTGTTAATCTCAGTTATTAAACCCACCTCATTATCAAAAGATGTACTTGATTTTCAACAGAATTGTGAACAGATCGATAGTTTTCACATATACTGAAAGAATGATATGAACTTGGCGTTACCGTTTTGGTTCTTTTATGCAGTTTTCATGCACCGAATCCTCCGTTATTCAAATAAAGAATACCAATTCGATCGCCTTGGCGGTGACCTGAATGGAGATTTTATCATCCATTTCTATAGTTCAATTTTGTCAATTGAGAGTGATGTCTGCTGCGGGTTCCTACGAAGCAAACTGGCGGAACACTCATCTAGTGTGATCACTCGCCCGGTGTGGCCCCTACCCTGTTGTTTAAGGCTCATATTTCGTGTAAAAATACACGTACTTGAAAAACTAGTCCGATTAAGTAATCTGTTTCTTTATTGGAAAAAAGCGATTCATATTTAGTCCCTGAATTGATCACACTCGTAGGTAATGATGGCAAGTGTTCAAAGCACTACCCTTCGCTCTCAACACATCGGTCAGTTCGCTTTACTGAACTCACGTTAACCTTCCTGTTTTCTTTCATGAGATGTGTTGCAATGCAATTATGATACTCTATTCCAGTTTTTTAAAGTATGCGATTGGAGAATGTAAACAACAGACCCCAGTGGGTTCCACATGAAATAAACATCTAACTGTGTTAAATATAGACTTATGTGCAACTACGGAAAATGTTCTTCTATATCAATTCATTTATTTTGGAAATTGTTTGCCATGCTAAACTCTCAAATCCTTCGAATATTGGGCAGCTACACTATCCTGATTACACTACCAACGTAGAAAGCAACTAAATAGGTCATATACTTATTTTCACGAAAGAATTATGGACCCAGTTTTGTCTTTCTATGCAACCCAAAAGAGCGAAGAATTTAGGGATTTTAGCCGAGGTGTGCTCAATTATCAAACATTATATAACAATTGTGCCCAATAAACTTGAGTTTTTCCGAATAATAATCCCTCTATGAAAGTATAAAACAACCTCATCAATCAAAATTACTTCCACAGTCGACGCTGGTGCCAATACAAGATTTATGCACCTGCGTTGGCTGGATTTTCAGCTTTCTACATCATTATTAAGGAGATTATTCTGAATAGTAAAAGTCCTCGAACGTAATCATTCGTGAAATTCCACACAGTTCACCCAATCCGATTTCATCATTACTACCCCTTGGAAAAATTTGAATGTGTGAAAGAAAACACGAGGCAGCATGCGCCTTGCGAGTGAATAACAAATAATTCGTTTTCGAACATGCAAGTATTTTTCCTTATTCCTCAACCTCATCAAAGTCGCTGACATCTTCCTAAATCCACTCTGAAACGATCGGGTTCGCAGAAAATAAGTTGTGCATATTTTCACGGTGGTAGTGGTCCCCTCTCTTTGTCGGAATACGAGGGCGGAATTCTTCGCATGTTTACCGAACTTTCAGAACTGACGAGCTCATCCAGCTCACTCCAGCACAAACACAAATGACTCAGGAGGGCGTGTGGACGAGCGTGTGAATCGTGATTACATAGTTTCCTCGGGGGCAGATAAACCGCAGCTGAAAATTCTACTCAGCAGTGTGTTTCTGACTCAGTGATTCCCCTGGTAAATCATTAAATTATTATGCATTTCATGAACGTTACTCTGTAAGTAAAAACTTGAAAATCGCTGCTGGATTTCTGCAACGCAGGTAGAAAAACACTTCAGATATTCTCCTAATAGCATCGTTTATGGACGAGAACGTCGTTCGTGATTTTGACGAGGTATTTATGTTCGATGCATATATAGTATATTATTTAAGAAACAGTTCCGTTCAGAGGTCTATGCATCAATAAATCAATATGCCATAAACGGTCCGATCACTGATACCATGGTAACATCATCTTTTTCTCGGTACTGGATATCAATGAGACAATTAAAATACCAAGCGATTTACATATTTCTTTAAAACGAAGACATATGTGGTCAGAATTGATATTGGCCATCAATTTCGCGAACTCTCATTCAGTCGTAAATACACATTTATATCATGTCAAACGAAGAAACAAATGAGTTGAAAGATTCATTTGATGGAGGTGGTGGACTAGTGATTTGTATGATTTGTGTTTGGCTAGTGGTTGGGGTCAAATTAGATGACAAACTTTGATATGAAGGTGAATTGGTCTAAGCCATTTGAGCACTGATGGAAGGAGGGAGGAGGGGTAAGGGCATGTCACAAACCTTAGAAGGGTGGTATCAAGCGTGACATCATCACTACCACGGCAACAACAGTTGCATCATAAATGTTTTTGAGCACATACTTACGGTTTCAAGCGATGAATAATTATTGCTTCCAAAACTCGCAAAATTCTTGATCTTCGGGTTTTGGAAGAGACTCGAAACGCTTTGAGTGCGTATATGTGGTCACCGGAGTCTAACATATGCTGGGTAATTCTACCATACCTTTTCAATTTCAAGTGAATACGTGGAAACTTCAAGTGAATCCAATCTATCGCATTTCATGGGAACCCCACAAGATGATTGGCTTTTCGGCTGACAAACTTCACCGATTAGACAGGGTCTGTCCAAACACCATCAAGTCCGAAGGAACTAATTTCCACATGAACAAAAGAAAAAAGAAATTTCCGAGTGAGTTGCCGAGTGAGGATGACAGTTTCGGTGATGTGGGGTCGTGTGGTGTTGGGTTTGACTGTTCGTCACCCAACCCCCCACCCACCCAACCTCCGAGAACGTTATGCCCTTGGCCCTCTCGAGGGTTCTTATCCTGATCGTATCATTGGACAACCGACCGCATCTTTTCACAGCCTGATTACATCTGTGTGATCCTTATAATTCAATGGGTGGGACGTGTGTTTGTGAGAATAATTCACAGTTATTCATGATTCTACAATGTATGAATTCATTTTACAGGGTGTTTCAAGGGGTATTCAGTAGAAGTGGACACAGTAAGTTACCCACGGTTGCCTCAATCCCGGAATCCTAGAATTCTAGAAATATTATTATATATTATTATTATATTATAGAGTGGCATATATGATAGCGCTGAACCATTCTCACTATTCGCCGCTCACAGACGCAGCATTCAGCTGCGCCGAACATACAATTAAAATGGCTCAGCTTCCAGGCAATATGTTCATCATATCTGAACGAACAATGGTAATAAGTATCTCGTCAAGCTTATCTTCCAATGCCAGAATTGCATTCACCTCGAAGGAATCGGTGTCATTCGAGGGAACTTCTGGCCCAATGGAATTTACTCACTGGGCTACTGAGGGTTCAGACTGAACCAATTTGTGCCATGCATCATGCTCACATTCACACCTGAACATGGTGACCGATTTATTGATCCATCTTGACATGATTTGCTTTCTTACTCGGTAGACCGAGGTCAATTAACGTCGGGTCCGGTTATCCTCGTCTAAAGCTCACTCGTTCAAAGGTTGAAGACATAACATTCCCACGGAATCTTTCATCCTCACTCGGTAACTCATTCAAAAATTACTTTTGTTTATTTACGGGGAAATTCGTTCATTCGGACTGGACGGGGTTTAGGCAAACACGCTTCAATTGGTGACGTTTGACGGCCGAAACACTAATCACCTTGTGCGGTTCCCATGGAATGCGATTGGTTGGATTCACTGTAAGTTTCAACGGATTCACTTGAAGTTGAAAAGGTATAGATGGTTATACCCTTCGCGAAGACCGAGGTGTTTCGGAATGTGTTCACACATTCTGGTTGATAAACGACTTTCTGTCCGCAGGTACGTTGAGGTAAATAGAAACAGTTGGGGGTAATACTAGCGTCTTCTCGCTCCAGATTAGTACGAGTGAAATAATGAAACATCCTGTGGACAATCTTTAGTCTTGCGGCATTGTACCTTCTTTCCACGGCGCATGTTAAACGACGAGATATGTTTGTTGTCACCATATCCGTTGAAAATTAGTTCTGTGTAGACATCTTTCCTCGTAGTTACTAAGGAAATAAGCTCGGATTTGATCGGATTGTTGTACTTGTAAATGATTATAATGGGATGACCAATTTCCAGCAAAGCAGTATCATTACGTGGTTCTGTTCCGACCACCTAATCATTACAATTCAGTCAGTTCAGATTTTGACTATTTTTCTGAGTGAACATAAATGTCCTCATAATTATTGAATGGAGACACTGGGTGAAGAGGCTATCTGGAAACCTTCCAAAGGTCAACGGCAAAAGCTAGTTTCAGTGATAACTATATATAACAAAATATCCGTTAATGACTTGCACTTAATTGTCTTTTTCGATGCTATATTAACCTTAGAGAAGTTGTCGGTTTCACCCAACTGTAATTGATGCCCTCCCCTATTTTGATAGTTCCCGAAAGAGGAAGAGGTAAAAACTAACTGGTACTGCTTGCAACTTGCAAGTGAATTAGTTGTTTCGGTAAATATTTGATCTCAAAACAGGTTTATAAACGAAACCTTGTGGGTATTTCCCAAACTTGTCACACAACCAGTGGTTTCCGTGTTCAATTTCTTCGCCAATAATTTTTCAAATGCGCAAAACGAATGAATAATGACCTCTTTATTACACATCACAACACCCCTAATACTCTCGTCTTCGTTGTTCTTATAGATTTTCCAGTCGATATAATAATAATACTGTTATCATATTGATTTTTATAAACATGATGGTAATTATCACCCTTAATTAATAAAATAAGAATGTAATTATGGATCCTGTCAAACAACGCCTTTAAAAGCATGGCACATTAGGCTTTTCAGTATTCATTATCGTGATTTTACCCGGGTTATGATAACTCATTTGTAAGGCGTTTAAATCTGCTTTGTTTTGTTATGCAAAATTTGACTGAAAGCTTACAAATAAAATCCTAAGTCAAACTGTCTGTTTTCAGTATATTTGAAAGAACAATAAGCACAATTCAATTCAATCGGGCAATATTCTTGAATGGGTGTGACCAGCTACCTTGACCGCTTTTGTGTGTCCATCAACCTGAGATCATCTCTGAAAATGTCGCATTGAAAAGAATCGACCAGAAACGATTTTAAAATTACCCCAGTTCTGTCACGCATGCAATCCATGCGTGGTAATACAATATGATGGCACGATATTTTCAGCTTTGCCCACAAATCTGATTGTTCGTAGTAGAATGTGGGCAGCCCTTCAGAAGAAGTTAATTTGCATTTCTTTCTCTCAGGCGCACCCATAAACACGCACGTGCCGAATGAAATTTCATTCTTTTATTTCTGTTTGTTTCCGAGTTTTCCAACCTCCCTCCTCACACCCTCACCCATGCACACCTTCTGTCCTGTTTAAGGTGGTAGCAATTCTGAATTCGTCCAAAACAAGAAGTTCCAATCTGGTGGCCAAAGAACTTCAAAAAGCGATTGATATCATTTGCAAATCCGATGTATTTGTCAATCAGATCTTTCGTCCAACCAATCAGCAACGAGATCCACTCGCGGCCGATCTGATGGAGGGTTTGATGGTGGTAAGTAATGCTGCCCACCGTGCGTGATTTCAACCAAAAATATCCATTGAATGCATCTGCGTGCATCGATGTTTAGTAACTACCACGTACAGATATTCCGTGAATAAGTGAACAACATCAACGAAAGCAAATTCCAGTGTCTTTGATGGACTGAACGAAAATAAGTCAAAGCGGTTAGTTTTTATTGCTTTTGTTGTTGTTTTTATTTTCAAATTCTTTGAAGTTACGATGTGAAGACTGTTTTTGCGGAGCATAGTTGTGACTTTCTGCGAATTCTCGGCCTATGTGAGCTTGTTGCGTTTCGAATATAGACGGTATATGTTTGTGTAGCTCCCCTGTCCCACATAAACTCCATTTTTTGTTCTCTAACTTTTATTCGATTTTAGAATGTCGACCATGAGGAACGGAAGAAACATTTTCCACGGTCCGCCTCCACCGGTTCCGCTTTGAGACGTGAGTTTGGAAATGAATGTTTTGCGAGCGAAATACAGAGAAACCACTATTGTATTAAATTGATCTCTGCTTGCAATCATCGACAGTATAAATCACGGAAATCCGGAGAAGGAGGTGCGATACAGCTTCCAAACCTGACAGAGGAGTGCTAGAAGAAGAGAACTGACGTTGATGAATTCCCGCGTATACGCTAAAACCCATGAAAAATCTTAGCCATTCTTTCAGGTTGCATACCCCTAAAACCGATGGTGTTTGACTGGCATATTTTGAGATCCTGTATGCAAAACCGATTCCATCTGCTAACACTATCCTCCTGCCCGCGTTTGGACAAAATATATTTAGGGTTTTTACGAGTGAGAGGAGAGCGAAAATAGCGCGAAGGAATTTCTCTGACAGTTCCATAAACAATTTACATATTCCACTTGTTCAACTTTATCCGAACGATATTTAAAACCTTCCTGTTCCCCTTTGGTTGACATGAAACAATCGAAAGCATATTCCCAGGTGAACATTTTGGGCACAACATCCACTTACAAGAACCGTAGCAACTGCCAGAGCTTCCTTCACTCGTGCGGGGCGTTCAAAGAACAGACACATTTTTCGAGAAAATTAAAGAGCGAGGTTGAGCGAAGATTTGAAAGGGCACTAAAATTTTTGATATTTTATATGCGTCTGTATTCAAATACAATCCACTTCGCACATGGATCGAGAATATCCTCGCTCTCTCTCTCTTTTCTATGCGCACATTTCATACTTGACCTGCATGAGGAGGGAAGTTCACACACATCACAGGGTGAATTGTCTCACTCTTTTATTACTCTTGATTCACCCCGTTACGGCTTTCAAGCAGGGATAGCATAGGAGGCTGTTTATGAGGAATTTAACGAATTATTTGACACAGCCATTTGGACCGTTTACAAATCAACATGAATTTGAATATAACGAAAGTTGGACATTGGCAGACCCCCCCTTTCGCCTTGGTTGCCAAACACATTTGTCATAGGCAGCTATAGTTCCAATCCCACGGTTTTGGGAGAAATCTGGTAATAGAACAAGGAGTGGCGAACAAGCTCGTTTTCAGTGATTCTTAGTCATGCCAAATACATCACAATAAATATTACGCTGTTTATATATAAGTCAGTATTCCACCATACTGATTTATATAAACAGCGTAATATTTATTGTGATGTATTTGGCATGACTACGGATCACTGAAAACGAGCTTGTTCGCCACTCTGTGGGACTGTTTAGACAAATCTGGTAATCATCGAACACTAACTTGGATTTATCAAAAGACGATCTATGATCAATCTCGCACAGTGTGTTTCACTTTAGACTTCAACCATCAAAAAGAATTCCAAGTGGCCAATATTCCTACTAGTTTACCCAAACGGATCCTTTTTCAATCAGATTTGGGTAGCGACAGTAACAATGATATTCATCACTAGCATTTCAGATGCATCCCGATGAAGTGGAATTTCCTACCTGCGCTCTCGAAGAAGCTGTTGCATGTGGTGCACCGATGTATGAAAGTAGAAAGTAGCTTCAAACACAAGTGTAAAATAAATTTGGTTTACCTTTTTGAGATAACCGACTATTACAAGAGATCACAGATATGATAGTGGGATGTAAAAAGCAATGTGAACGCGAGAAGTTGACATGACTGAGTAGGTTTTGTGAGCATGAATATTTGTCTACTGTTGTAGTAGAAATAACATAGCAGTGAGTAGTGGAGAAAGCGAATGTTGAAACATAAATGCACAGATAGTTTTACTGTCTTTGAAGTAAGCGCTAGTCACTTTCAAACGGTGTTAGAACAGGTTCATCGGTCATATTTTTGGTGCACTATAGTTAACGATCAGATAGTTTTTGTCATCTGCGACGTATCCACCCTTCGGGCTTCTATTTGTTTTTTTTTGGGGGGGGGGCAGCTGGAGGAGGAGGTGAGAACAAAGTACACATGAGGTTGCTGTTGCATTGTTCCAAAAGGATATACGTATCGGAATGCTTGGGTTGTATTTGCCAGCCATCATCCACGAATCCCTCGTAGGGCAATGCTCAGACTAGATTTAATCTCCTTTCACGTAAACAGAATGAATGACATAACGGATGCACATACAACAAACGAACGCATCTAATTTTTCCTCATTTCTCCACAAATACAGTCGTGTATGTATCTGCGATCAACTTACAAATATCGGGCTTTATGATATTCCGTACAATTACTCGACTTTTGAGTAGAAAAGTTTTGAGACACTTCGTTCTCTTGTACATTTTACTTATCAATAATCGTATCAGTAGGGATGATAGTATTGCTGATATTAGATATTAGCTATGGTAAATATAGTAGTAGTGACTTTTTCTTAATATTTACGTTAATATGAATAATTCCTCAGATCTGTTTTTATATTTCACAGCATCTTTCCTCTCTCGTCTGTTATTTTGTTATTATTTGCCAGAATTTTACGCAATAACTACTAAACGGATAAATAGATTAGCGCCAAATGGTAGAACTGACAGACCCTGGACTAGATTTTGTAGGTAAGGTTCGAATCCTCGGTCGTTGCAACAAGGTGAAGCTTTAATTAATTACAGGTAAAAATGTTTACCATCCCGTATGACTAAATGACTCCGTTCAATGAGGATGGTTCACTGTGTAGTCCCACCCCTTGCTTACCTTAAACGTTAATCTTTTACAAATAAAATAAATAAAGGGTGCAACGTTAGTTCTATGATGATCTCCAACATGTGTAGTGGTTTTCATATATGAAAAATAAAGCTACNAAATAAAACTAGTGAACGCTTCGCTCAGTGTAGCTTTATTTTTCATATATGAAAAATAAAGCTACACTGAGCGAAGCGTTCACTAGTTTTATTTTAAACTCCATCTGCGTTTCACTCCACAGTCTCCATGATACACAATTTACCCGAAATTGGATTGACGCAAGAAATTGAATCCTGTCTGGAAAATGATGATCATTGGGACTACGATATTCTCGCGTTGGAAAAGGTCACTCAAAAAAGGTAAGTGACTTGTTCACTTGTATGAACATACATACAAGTTAACACGTGTACTGTAATTTATCAATGAGTATAGATCGGAAAAGGTCAGAGTTGCACACACACACACACAGAGACACACATACACACACATCCTCCAACCCCCATGTTATGGTGCGTTTGTGCCCAGCGAAAGAGATCCGGGAGACAGACAACAATTGAATGATGGGCTTCGTCCGGTTCCGAGAGGGAACGGATTGATGAGCGGACACGTGTGCATGCATGGATGGATGCACACACGGAAAAAGGAATCCGTGTTTATTTCTTCTCAACAAAATTAAATAAACCTGATTTCTTATTAGATCGAATGATCCATGGTGCAAATAACATTGGGAACAAAAATGATTTGAGTGGAATAAACACGATAAATTAATTTCAAGTCCACCGATGTTGATGCTAAATTTGTCCTACCTACCTTACATTATCCAGTTTGCGTGTTTCCCTAAACTATTTGTGGTCATATTTCGCATGCTGCTTGCACATTTACAGTGCTTTTTACGTTTTCCAATGTATATCTCGGAGGGAAGAGGGATATATTTTATGGGACATGCTCATCTTGGGCAGTCCATATATGAACCATCACTACCACCTTCAATAGAGTAGATGTCTCTTTTTCTGCGATACCTGGACATAAGTAGCAATACCCGCGAAACCGGTCGTGTGCNAGGGAAATTTTGGCTAGTCGTTCATATTCTTCAGACTATGAAATATTCTATAACGACCCTCAAGCCACGTTTGTTCCGGTCAACAGCATCTGACCCACCTACGAAACATCAAAGCATACATTGATGCTTCAATGGTTGATTATCAACGTGTCATCGACATACCTTCTCTGTTCAATATCCTACTGGCTTTGTGCTCCAGGCTAATCGCGAAATATATCAGCTAGAACCGGACCCAACGGGCTGCCTATAACTACGCCATCGATTTGTTTAAATGGCCGACCGACCTTGTGCATATACCCGGTTGACGTTCCGAGACAGAAGGCCTAATGCTCAAATCTCTTTGTTTCTGCTATACGTAGTCACAAATGATTTATGTAGTTTCCACAATAAGTACATTGGTTAACAAAGAAACGGTATCAAAAGATGCCATATTACATTCATTAATTAATAGCTCTGTCAAACATATTGATTCGTGATTACGTAACTGCATGTGGATTCAGTGCGAACTTCGTGCTATGTTCCCCCCCCCCCCCCACACACACACCACCCCTTATACTTCGGATTCTTGATCGCCCCCCCCCCTCCACTGTGCTTGTCGCCGACAGACCGTTGCGTTTTCTGGCGATGAAAGTGTTCAATCGATTCAACGTGTTTGGGGTGCTCAGAATCAATGAACCGATGATGATGACGTGGTTGACGGTGATTGAGGAGAACTACCACATGAACAATCCGTATCACAATGCCACGCACGCGGCCGATGTGATGCAGTGCACCGCGTATCTGATGCGTCGTGATGCCTTGACAGTGAGTGTGTGTGCGTGGGTGACATCCTTTTCGGACGTTGCTAGACACGTGCCTCTGTGTGTGTGTATGTGTGTGTGTGCGTCGTACGTGAGTGGACAAGCTCCAGAGGCGTGAATTGTTCTTTTATTATGCTGCAGCTGTCGGGTGGGAGAAAGAACCACGTTTGATTTATATTGTGCAATCAATAGGTCTTTTAGTAAAAAATTACTCCCTCCACTTAATGTATCAGCTCGGGTTAATTTCTGACAGCTATATGAATTCTTTCCCTTATTTTTGGTTATTCATAAATCGAGGATCGGTGGTTAATGGTTTATTTACCATCAGCGACCAGGGTAACTTTTGCAAAATCGTACTAGAACCGACGCCTGATTGGCTACCACTAAATGACTGGTTTGAACAAACTGGAGTTGATGATTCCGGTCAGTCTCGGTGAATTAGTTGACACAGTTGTGATTAACCTAGTTCATGTCCGGCAGGATTCAATGGAATTGTGTTCGAATGAAAGGGAAAGCCGAGCTTGGTGTACTCCGTTTGACATCACGAGCTTCTGATTAAATTTATTGTACACAAACTTATGATCACCAATAAGTGTTCCACAAGTTTGAGTCACGTGTCTTGACGGACAAATGGATAAAGCATCTAGCTATGCGCATTAATTATTCAACATCTAGTAATCACAGATCGACGGTTTCCTTTCAACAGCTCCAAAATTATCCAGACTGCAGAGGTAATACTATAGCGCTCAAATTTCTCCTGATCCCTGGGCAGATATTCTTCCATCTAGGTTTTTTGCCGATGACCACAGAAAAGCAGGGTCGATGAAGCTTGTCTCGGCTGAAAATGAAATGCCCATGGAAATTAAAACTGCAGAGAACGAAATGAAAATCTATTTTAGGTGGAACGAGATCACCCTCGGTGTGTGTTCTGGATAGAATCTGATACATTGCAGTGTCACTAAGCGGGGCACATGAGAACCGTACGTTTTTCGTCAAGCACCTAGATTTCCTGAATAGCTTCTTATACCTAGGGGGAGGGGGAGGCGGGCACGCTCGCGCGCGCGCGTGCATATTTGTCACATCCCGTGATTCCTTTTTACTCCAAGAGTTTCTGTCCCGAAACTAGTGTTTCGATTATAAACAGCCAAATCACCAGAGTTACTTTGTGTGTTAAACTGGGATGAAATAAGGGTTGTTGAATAGCAAATTTTCATTCACTTCTTTGTCTGAAAGGGATTTCGGTGTGCTGGGACAAAAATCAGTAAATAACCAACGTGATACATTTAAGGATTTATGTAGTACAGTTGTTGCTTAGACTAAGAAACTCGTGCCATCTTGCAATCAAATATTATTTATATCTTCCAGTACCCAGTTATAAGCTTAAGCAACTAAGAACTGAGGAGAAATTTATTTTCACTCACGTGAGTTCACGCATCAGGCACATGCTGTCCTCAGAACCTGACAGGGAACTCAATTAATCTATGTAGGTCACTTTCGGGTTAATGCCACCTTTGACTCTCTTGTAAAAAACCTTACTTAGGACGGTTGCGATGCACTTTATGCATTGCACAGTTGAAAAATTAACTCACTTTTTTATTTACGAAGCACTTGACAAGTTTAAGTCTAGAATAGCTGTCGTGCAAACTAGTGGTGTTTTATCGTCATCCAATACCTTTGCATCGATGAGCGGCAGTTGCTTTTGACGTATCAACATAAACCACAACCGTTTCATAAAATGGTCAGCGAAATATCTCTCAAAAAATAACGCCCACCCCCTCCTGTCTTGTTACTATTCATCTACAGTCCGTTTTTGACAGTATGGACGAAGTGGCAATGCTCTTGGCCGCTGTAGTTCACGACCTCAATCATCCTGGTCGAACTAATCCGTTCCTGGTGAACAGTAACAACCCATTGGCGATTTTGTACAATGACT
>UZAN01039776.1:6273-22232 GCA_900618425.1 Echinostoma caproni | reverse complement strand
AACATAATCTGTGTCTTTAATTACCCCCCCCCCTCTCTAATCACCCTTGTAGTTAAATCAGTTATGATAATGACAGGGGACTCAAATGGGCTTAAACAGCCTCTGGTGGATACCGCCAATGTTCTTTTGTATAGCGTTCACCTGAGCTACCTGACCAATCCTACAGTTGTAGACTTCATGAATATCTCTCAGCTAAGCAATAAAGTCATGGAAATTGTTAATATGCAATGCAGTGGCGTGATTATGTATAATCAGCTCACGTCAGCTATTTGGTTCTAACTGCAAAACACCACACCTTATCAACTTCAAGTGAATCCGTTGTAAATTCGAGTGAAACCACCGCTATTCCAACAAACCGCATTCCAATGGGAACCCCACAAGATGATTTGTGTTTCCGACGGTAAACGTCATCGATTGGACCGGGCCTGTCTAAACCCCGTCCAGTCCGAGTGAACTAACTTCTCGGAAAACAAACAAAAGTACTATTTGAATGAGTTACCGAGCGAGGATGAGTTTCCGTGGGCTGGGGTGGAGTGGGCTGTCTGTCCCCCTCCTTGACCCACCCGGGAACATTATGTCCGTGATCGTTGATCAGGTGAACGAACCCGGCGCTAATTGGCCTCTGTCGGTCGAGTAAGAGCGAATCATGTCAAGATGGATCGGTAAATCGGTCACCGTGCCCAGACGTGAATGTGGGGATGAATCATTGCATGAGTGGAGTCAGTCTAGAACCTCAACAACCCAATGAGTCAATTTCATCGAGACTGATTTTCTCTCGAATTGCTTCGAACCGAATGAACTTGGCTACATATTTCTGGCATTGAAATACACACATGATACTTGACAGTGGTACAAGGGTACAGTGAAATAATACTGGTGTTTCGCCTGAGTAATAAGATCGAATTCGAACCTGCTCACTATACATTTTTCAGTTTAAGATGTCACAATGGAAATTTAAGATGTCCGAGTATCAATTTAAGATGTCATGTTGCTATGTAGATAGTACCTTGCACAGCGCAGAGTGAAAACGTTCGATGGGACTCCTGTTTACCTAGATCCATGTGCATCCTACCTGCATACTGATCTGTGGCCCCCAAAAATATCTTCCCACGCTCAACAAAAATGTACACCGACGATTGCAAACGTTCAACCCCCATTTCACGTTGTGCACTACCACCCCTTTTGTACCGTGAACATTTCATCATGAGACCATGAGCACTGTTCAGTCAATTGCTCGTTTGCTGAGTCAAGTGAGAAATGTGGTCATCGTATGGGAGACCCCACCAAACCCTAAAGCTCTCCTTTTTGTTTCGTATTCAACCAAGCATTCGTCGGTTTGCATATAGTGGCATAGCCCTGACTGGGTTGCGTTGTGCAGTCTGTGTGTGCAAACAAACAGACAAGACCATCTTCGACGCATATTTTCGTTGAGCGTGGGACGATATTTTCAGGGGGCATAGATCAATATGCAGGTAGGATGCACATGGATCTGGGTAAACAGGGGTCCCATCGAACGTTTTCACTCTGTACTGTGCAAGGTACTATCTACATAGCAACATGACATCTTAAATTGATACTCGGACATCCTAAACAGAAATCACATTTTTTTCTGTCATTCCTGGGCTGACTATTACATTCAATCCAAAATGCCAATGGCAGCAATCTGTCACCTGCAGCTTCTTCTTTCGCTACTCAGCTTCTTCGCATGGGTTCTTATCCTTATTGTATCATTGATCCACCCGTCGCATCTTTTCACAACCTGATTGCATCCGTTCAATCCTGATATTTTAGTGAATGAGACAGGTGGTGATAAGAATGAGTTACAGTTATCCATGATCCCATAAACGAAGATAACCTTTTACTGGGTGCTCCATGGGATATAAAGCTGAGTTGGGTTAAATATTCTACCCACGGTTGCCCCAGTACAGATCTGTGATTTTCTACTGCATGAGGAAAACTGACGAATTCATGAAGAATCCCAGAAAAATGTTACAAAGGGGCATCCGCGAAGCCATTGAATGTTGGATAAGAGAAAAGATCCAGTGGCACCGCGGATGCCACTTTGCAGTATAGTTCCCGGATGAGTGGTACCACGAAAGTTTGTGTAAATGAGCTATATATCACAAAAATGGAAAACAGTTACATTTCTTTTACTCTGAACTAAACTGAGCGGTTGAAGACAATCGTTTTCACATTGTTACTTAACCGCTCTGCAGTCACTGGTGTCTTTTGGATTATATCTACTCCACTCTGAACCAGTGCGGTTTGTAGAAACTTTTGCATTTTTCACAGGTAAAATTGCCTGTTTTTATTTGTAATAATTTACTTACAAACGGAACTACATATGTAAATGTTTGAAGAGATATATAAGTCGGACTGTTCGTTCAGATGAAGAAACCACATTTTCTTACATCCCACTTCACAATGTGAATGAGAAATCTATTGAACTTATTTAATCTCATTATGGTGGTAACTGCGTCAACCGTTGTCATCCGGTGATACAATCTAATATCTTGGATGACGCAACAGTTAATCTGTTGGAAAATAATGAACTGGAAACAAGAAAACGGGCAAAAGGGTTTGTAGTGGCAACCATAGTTCTTTGAATTATGATCAGGCAACTGTGTTGTAGTTGCGATAATGAAGAGGAGCATTGGAAATTTAGGTTTATTGTTAAAAATATAATTATAAATGGATTAGTTTACTTAACTCTTATAACCAAATACCCGTGCTGTGGCATCTAGCAATGGAGTGTAAGGATAGCATACTACTGGCATTCAACAGTGATGACTGGTTGGTTGTCGCTGCATCATCTGCGGTGAAGAAAAGGATGGCGATGATATGCATAAGAAGACATTAGGAGGAAACGTCAGAATTAATCCACAGAGAAAGACGCCTCAAAAAATTATCGAATCACGATGTAGAGAAACTCATTACATCGTCATCATCATCATTGTACAGTGAGGTGAAGCACGCATCTAATCGTGTTCTTGTACATGGTCTGACAACTATCAAAATGCTTGATTTTTACTACTTTTCATCGGTAATTCTTTGTTTCAATCACTGAACCTTTTTTGTGAATGGGAGATGTAAGTCAGAAAGTTCTATCATAGTTGAAGTCAGTGTGCCTGGTACATAAAATATTTCGTAGAATTTAAAGCACATTTACGATTACAGTAGGTTGGATTTTCGCTTTGCATTTGTGGATAATTTCGTACAGAAGCAGTCCGTCGGTAGGCGGTATTTTCCAGGGCAAGTGGTGATTAAAGGCAAATCAAGGCAGGCAGTTCACGCATTGTTAAAACCAAATGATCATGTAAAACCGGTACATCAGGTTGGGTTGTCCGATATTTTGCTTTTCTTTGGGGTGCAAACGGTACAAACTATCAACTACCGGGGTTTATCCGAGTCCAGTCAAAATAATCACCAAAAGTTGGATCTACTCTCATTGTGGACGGAGGATTCATCTTTGATCTATGTGGCGAGTGATTCGACGGGAAAATCTGACTGCGATAATCACATTCATCAGCTCATACATGCTAAGTATATTATCATGTGTGTATTTCAATGCCAGAAATATGTAGCCAAGTTCATTCGGTTCGAAGCAATTCGAGAGAAAATCAGTCTCGATGAAATTGACTCATTGGGTTGTTGAGGTTCTAGACTGACTCCACTCATGCAATGATTCATCCCCACATTCACGTCTGGGCACGGTGACCGATTTACCGATCCATCTTGACATGATTCGCTCTTACTCGACCGACAGAGGCCAATTAGCGCCGGGTTCGTTCACCTGATCAACGATCACGGACATAATGTTCCCGGGTGGGTCAAGGAGGGGGACAGACAGCCCACTCCACCCCAGCCCACGGAAACTCATCCTCGCTCGGTAACTCATTCAAATAGTACTTTTGTTTGTTTTCCGAGAAGTTAGTTCACTCGGACTGGACGGGGTTTAGACAGGCCCGGTCCAATCGATGACGTTTACCGTCGGAAACACAAATCATCTTGTGGGGTTCCCATTGGAATGCAATTGATTGGATTCATATGTACTTCTTTTTTTCCGGTTGAATTGAGACTGAAGATATTGTGTTTGAGAGATGAAGCCTTTATGTCTGAGCCACATAGATGGCATGGATCCACGAATTCACCAACGGCGGGAAATATATACCATTGCCTGAAGCGCGTATCACCTCTCGGAAACTGGTTCATATCTAGGGACTATGAAGGGAATGCAAAACAAGCCAGAACAACTATATGGAGGCCATGTGGTCTGTGAATTCGCTGGGATGGTACAATCTGAATTCTAATCCACCGGTTCACATTCGTGCTAGAAACTGCTCAGCTGGAGTTTAATCACAGTCAGGTGTTGACATCAAGCACCGATGGAACCTGTTCTCAGTGATTTATCAACCAACTAATCTGTATTATCCTGTATAGATCGAATTAGTTTTCAGAAAATAGAGTTAAAGTTTTCAGTTCTCAACCAGGTGCAATGTGGCTAACCATAACATGCGGATCGTAGGGATCGATGGTACAATAGTAGGTATGCTTTGAATATTATAAGGGAGAGTGTTTTGCGACGGGCCAATTTGGGTTACTTCCACTATGCCCATCACAGGACTTCTACCACTGTTTGAACCCGGTAGTCATAAGTCGGATTGTGAGCGAGAAATGTCCCATTGATTTTATTGTACAAAATTTAAAACAAACAAACTTTTGACTGAATTATCGAAGTTTCTGATTCTTCCTCGACCGTTTCGGAATGCATCAAGCTGGTAGTGAATAATCGTCTGTGGATGAAAGAGGTCATTCATGACAAAGCGTGGTTTTGTTTTGTACTCAACCATAGTCTTGAGACCAAATGACATGAGATGGGCTGCCGGCTCCCAGATCGGATGCATACAGGCATCTGTGCAATTCATTTTTCGTCTTCGCTTGTTTACTGCTTTGTTTTCCTTTTCTTATACTTCCAGAGCCGTGTTAGAAAGTCATCACGTTGCACTGACCTTTGAACTGACCCGGAAAGATCCCAATATTAACATTTTCACAAATCTGTCAAGGTAAGCTTGGTTCGGAAAAACACCTCATGTTTGCACACTGCCATTGATCAGTTCAGCATAATCAATACATAGAGAGAGGTATATTGCTTTTGAACACTTTTGTCGAATGAGCTTTGGAGGTAAATGTTACACTGTAATGTGGTACGGTAATTTTTCACAAGCCGAATGTGTCATAAATTTGAATTGTTTATTGTAATTATTCTTAGTCGTTTCTAAGATCCAAACTGTTCTTTCTGAATGAGCTTTAAAAAATTCTTATTGACTTTGTTCGGGAAGTAGTATTCAGTGCCACTAAATCGACAAACTGGATTCACGTTTGCAACATGTGTGAATGTGTGCGTTTATCTATCGATTTTCCCTGGATACTGTGATCAGTTCAGACTTAAGAAACTACGCAATATCAGCATTCTTTCCCCTTTCCATTGATCCCATATCAAAGGTATTTTTTGTGTTTACCACATGGATCTATTTAAATGTTTAGGCGGTTTCACAACTGAAGCCTCCCCCCACACTCACGCACTGGATTTATTTTACAACTTTCTTGTGGTAAAAATTTTATTCCGTTTTGCGGTTGCTATTGAGATTAGGAACAAGATAGTGTGCCGATCGTTGTGCTGCAAGCTAGATCCCTCAGAGCATGTTTGCGGTATCGTGGCGTGATGATCCAAAAGGACTGAATCACAAAAGCTTCAATAAATTGAGTCCTTATCGTATTAATCATCTCAATAGTAACCCATACTGTGACCTGTCAGCTTTAGTCAGACCCCAAAGTATAAGATGTCTACAGTCCTTAAATCAAACGTCAGTCACCCGGTTTACTGACTTAGAGTAGATAATCATCGGTTTCCGCATCAATCTTTTGAGAGATTCACCACCAACTATTATGGCGAAATTGCACCTGGTAAATAATTTGTCTTGAGGAAACAAATGTACGTTAACACTTTAGCTGATCAATGTTTGGATTAGACCATTCGGTTTTCCACATGTATCATTCACTGTTCATGATGTTCGGTGTGGACGAACATATGCCCAGTGCTGTTTGTTGGTTATCATCGACATTTATCTGCTGATCCTATTTTTGGATATCCAATTTCGGTTGGCTATTATCGAATGACTACTAATGAGTAATAACTTCATGATACTGTCATTCTAATACAAGGACGACTATCATATGCATTATACATGAACCGGAGCAAGATTTATAAATCGCCAGTTACCACTCATACAAGCGGTAATCAAACTTATTTTCTCTTATAATTCAGTTTTACTTACGGAAAGCTGATTCTTAATCCTGTCTATCGCTTTCCTTCCTGTTGATTTGCAATACAATCCGTGCACCTGTTTATCTCGAATATAAATTTTTGAATCTGTCAGTTAAAAGGTAGGACACAGGCATGTCATTCAACGTAATGCTTCTTTCTTTACGTTGAACATGTCTGGTGAATGTCATACGAGTGATAATAATAACCTACGTTTATCAAGCAAATACTCTATTTTCCAAAGTAAAGTTAGCTTTCTAATTACGAAGTGGGGAGTGAGCTTCTGGTTTCTCCTCTCCTATTCTTCTATTTCTTATATGAATAGGGATTTCAGTTGTAGTGTTCCCACTTCGATTTGAGCGAACAAACAGATTTGATGATCACGCATACAGATTTATCAAGGTGGTAGAAAATTTCGATTAAATTTGGGACTACTCGTTTGTTCAAAGTAGTAGAGTACGGACTGTGTCTAGATCATTGCAAATTGTGAAAGGACCAACGTAGGTATAAACGTGAACGGTTATTCACAGGTAGCTGGTATCCCTGTATTGCATCACATCTGGCAGTCAGCATGAATCATTTGGGCAGCCTCATGATCGTCGGATTTGTGTCAATTTTCTTCTCTACCTGGGAGAAGCTTGATTTGATCATTTCAGATCGATTGATGCAATGGAAATAAGAACAACTAGATCGGCAATGGATGAGTAAGAATCATTCCTCAAACAAAAACTCCTTATTGAAAAATATTATACTCCCTATTGAAAATCTGATACAGATGAAAATCTTGTGAATATTCTGTTTCACGATTCATATTCTAGGTGAGATGTAATGTGTGTCTGGCTACATCATTCTTATACTTGAACTCCCGATATGAATTAGACATCCAGTTGGCTCAGGTGTGTCTCATCTAACCCACAACACTTAAAGCAGAATCATTACGATGATTCATCGCGACTGGCTTATCTCAAAATCAACTCCCCTGAGTACAGATTAGATTTGAGTTGCCTAATGTCTGTGACATTTCTGCCCGGGGCAAGTGTATGTGTGCTCCCAAGCGCACAACTATTCTATCTGCATATGACACCAGATTGTGTACAGGAAATCCGCCAACTGTGATAATCATCTACTTCCAGATTTCCATGCATCTTCGCCGATTTACTCGCAGGAATTGAGATAATGCGCTGATGAAACAAGATAAGCAGATAAGATTTGCGATGCTTGTGTGACAAGTCGCACGTTTTCTTCCACTACCTACTGCTTCCTAAATATTTTCTTTCACATTGCCAAATGGGGTATCATATTCCTCCATTCAAGCGGTCGAAAAAAGAGCTTTATCAATAGGGATCTTTATCTTTCAATCGAATGTTTATACCGTTATGAAGATTTGTGTGGAAGTATTGTGCTACTTCAACATTTTCCACATTAAAATGTTCGCCTGCCTTTTCACCGTTCATCATTCCGATTTCAACAGCAACAACATGTTATTTTTTGGGGACTAGGGGAAAGTCACATCACGTATGACCATTGTATATTTGCTTGTTTTGGGAAACCAAAACTTTTTTCTCTCATCCTAGTGACCCCCATCTGAGCACCATCAGTTTCTCTCATCTGCATAGCTCTTGATCTGTGTTAATCGAATTTCAGTGTGCGCGAGAGTGTGTATATATTTATAATACGTGTTGATATGCGATGAAAACGTTTGTGATAACCGACAAAGAGCACTGGACGGCTGTTTCGTCCTGTTTGGGACTCGCCAGCAGTGCATACTTTTTGTGTCCCTTTTAGGACTCAAACCGCGAACTTTCGAGTTGGGACTTCAAACCCTTACCAAGAGTACCTGGTGCATCTGAACAATAGAATGGGCTAATCCGAACTTGATACCGTAAAAGCGCGTAGATATGCTTGAATTTGAGGAAGGTAGATAATTTGTATAGACGCATGGATGTCAGAGACCCCATTTGTGTTTGGATGTGTTACTTGTGATTGTTACTTTTGGTTTTCTTTTTATCCATCTGTTCATCACGATTAGGTTCTGAGCTCGAGATCCGGATTGGACAATAGACCTTGGCATAGTTCCTGCCTTAATGCTTGTCGAGTCTCAAAGCATATCCTCTCTCCTAACTTAAATAATATCGCACCTGACTCGAACTAGATGTCAAACAATATCTCTCTTAACGGCATGCCAAGTTTGCATGTTTCTTTATTACCAGTACATTTGGATTTCATTTAATTGAAGATAAGTTTTGTAAAGTTTTTCTTATCAAAATTACATGGGGGTTGCTTTTAGTGCTAAATTACCTTATAACTCATTGCACTGATCAATGCGCTCCAGTTAACTCAACCTGCATGAGTTTGATGTGAATGGACAATGTACGGGGTTCATGCTGTTGAACGATAGAATAAGATACCTGAGTGACAAAGATTTAAGGTGACCGAAACATTTTATAGCCTGAGTTTTCCTATTCTCACCAAACGGAATGGGACTAGAAGATAAAAAAACTGGAAATCGGTAACACGTATACACAAAAACTGAGACAGACAAATAAAACGAAACTGATTGTGAGAAAACTGCTAAATTTAGTTCACATAAATGCAAGCAGAGACCGGGGTGTATCTGTCACTGTTTTAAGCTCATGAGAAACGCTCCATAATAGGTGTTTTTCACACAAACCGCAAATGAATCAGATATCTCAGATNNGCCCCCTCGGAAAATTAACTTCTTGAGATGGTCAATAAGATGTACACTAATTTAGTTCGACTAGAGCGTGGGAACAACACAGTGAGATAGCAAATTACAGGTTTACCGATAGTGAATGAGAAACTTCGGACAGAGTGATGCTTTCTATGAGAACAACGTGTGCATTTTTTGTTCTCCATTCCTGCAGCTAATTATTGATGAAAAATTGACACGTTTCTACGATTCGTGTGCGATTAGGTGGATNCAGCAGCCGAAAAGACCCGCAGGACAAGAATCACATCGTTGTGTTGATTTTTTATCAGGGCAGATGAGTCAGATCGAGTTAATGGTTGGCGCGTCACCCTAGTCCTGCAGAATGCCCTTTTGTTGTATCGAATGACGGTGGACCGATAAAAAATTATTATTTTTCGGCTTTTGAGATGCATGAGCTTTTTTGAGTTGATAGCCAAAAAACGAATTTATGTGTGAGTTCTCCGTCGCCTACACACACACACGTCCCTGATACGAAGTTGTTCTTTATTAATGAATTTCCTGACCCGTCAATCATTCCACTTGATCTTGAATGACTATTAAGGAAAAAGTGCAGAAACCTGTTTCCATCGATCTTCGCCCAGTTGATCGATTTGTTTGCAAATGTTTCCTCAGTACTGAAAATTATATTTTCTTTTCTGGCAGTATGGCGGCGCTCGGCTTCTCTTCATTCCTTCATTCAGATTCTTAGCGGTTAATTGCACAAAATTTGTTTTTCCTACCGCTGAACGGTACTATGTGAAGGGTATTTTTCCATTTATGATTGATACACTGGTTCATTTTCGGGTTATGGTTGGTTGGGAAGTGACCTAAATACGTTGGTTGGGTAGATGAATTACCTAGGGTTCATTTTATTGAGGTATCTTAGGTAAAGTAATTCCAAATGTGCTCTGTGATCATAGAGGTAACCAACTGATTCCCAATCAGATACTTTTGTTATAATGCCCTCTGACAGTTGACCTTCCATGTATTTCGTGGCCCTCATCTGTGAAAGGCGTATGGTTAGTGGTGTCTTGATCGACCTAATCGATGGCTATAAGCTCCAAACGACACGACTGCGTGACACCAGGGTATTTACTCACGTTCGATTATCCTCCCATATCCCCATTTGGATACAAGTCCAAGCTCAATACACCTTTCATTTACTCCATAGTTTACGTTGGTTGGGGCGTGTGTTAGTATGTCACCAAATAGGTTGTCACGGCGAGTGATGTTTGCCGAGGCAGGTAGTGGGTGGAATAAAGCCAAGCTAAGACCTGTCATGAGGGTATGAAAACCCTAACCAAGAGTCTTGGTAACATAGGTCCCGTTAGGCTACCTGGATGGGGACCGCGGGATGATCGTACCCGATGATTAGAGACACTGAGTGATATGACTGGGTGCAGTAAACAGTGGGGTTGGTGCATCTTCTCAATTTCTTTGCAACCTTAGAGCACTGAAATTCTCAATTTTCTTATTCGACTCTACTTTCAACTTTCCTGTATTCTCCTATTCTTCTTCTAAATTGGTAGCCAAAAGACAGCAACCGAAACCGGCGCACGAAAGTGCATGGTTAATGGTTGTACAAATTGGACTGAATTGAACTCCCTTCTCGGTGTCTGACTAAATGGATAGCTGTCAGCTTTTTCGAATCTGTGCCCGATGAAGAATGATCCCGTGGACGAGTGTGTAAATTAAAATGGATTGAACAGCAGGAAATGCAATCTATGCGTGTTCAATCCATTGCATCATAATCCTCGTCTATTCAGTTGTAACAATTCGGTGCAATTGCGTAAAATATTCAGAAGCCTACTCCAAAACCGCACTTGAGGTGCCTTTCAATCCGCACGGGCTCGGAGATCAAATAGAAATATACAACACAGTTTGGTTGGAAGCTAGTTGGTTTCTGTCAAAAAATATAATTCATCTAAACTTTTTATTACCAACAATTGGATAGTCACTGATGATGAAATAGGACGAGTCTACTCTGATAGTGGGTTGTTTATTTGAACATGTTCCCTAGCCCCGTTCGCTTTTTCCCCAGTACGGCTGATGCATCTGTTTTCGATGAACAGAATGAAATAAACAAAAACTGAGTCAAAATATCGCGGTTATACAGATGCAATACGTAGATAGTGAGAATATCCCTTCTATAGTTTCTTCATCGTGTTGTATGTAACCTTCCCTTTCACTAGCGGTTAATGGTGAAAATATTTTGCATTTCACGTCTTTTGTTTCAGAGAAGAATATCGCACCATTCGAGGCTATATGATTGATTTGGTCCTGGCGACGGAAATGGCCCGACACTTTGATCACGTCAGCAAATTTATAAACAATTTGAGTAAACCAATTTTACAGAAGAACAGAGTAAGTGAATTACATTTTCAACTGACCTCCATTCACTCTCTCTGGTTGACTAACACTAGCTCCAGTACTTCTTAGTTGTTAAACGATTAAAGTGCAAAAACCCTACACCGTTATTCGCATAGTTCCTCGCAATCCTGTACACAAAAACAAAATAGGTTTACCTACTGAACTGGAAAAACTGCAATCAAAAAAATATTGACAGGTCAAACATTAGTTTATTTTTTTCACCTAATCTATCACACATGAGCTATCGAAATTGCTTCTCCCTTAAACTTGTCCATCAGTAAGAAGATACTGTTTTAATTATTAAAAGAGCATGAACACCGTCACAAAAGGAGAAATTCTCGATTAATCAGAAAAGATGTGTATAATTCCTGGGTGAAGTAAATTGTTTTCTTTTTCCCAGCATTCCCCTCCTCGATCACTAGTTAATTATTTCCACTGTTCTCGTGTGTATAGACAGTGTATCACTACACAGTTAATATTTGTGAAACAGAATTGTTGCCAAGACTGGCTAACAAGACAGCCAGTCAATGGAACCGTTTCAGCATGAGATACCGTCAGTAGGTGACGTGAGGCTGCTGTGGGCTGTTTCCGTTGTGTGTACAAAACGACGTTGAACAATGTCTCCGTCAACAGCCTCAAAAGAGGCCCATCTTCTAGAGAATATTTCCAAAGGTCTTATTGTACTTCAACTTAGAAAGATGAAAGCCCACGGGGAACATGGCTTATGCAGAGTATATTGTAGGTCCAAACAGTTGAGTCCACTTGGTAGACTCCTGTGGTTTCGGGGAAAACCTGTAGTGGCAGTCAGTTCGCATGCCACTTAATGCGTTCAGACATCTCGGCAAGTTGTGAGCGAGGCCCAATTTTAAAAGATCAAAGGTCTCGGCTTGCCGTCGTACTTCAACTATTAGGGCGTTCGCTACCCACCTGCGGAGACAGTGTGCCCAATTGTGTTCGTATCCCTTTGAGCCGTCGGGTTTGCTCGTAATTGGATTACCTGATTGAAGACCAAAGTGTTTTCTCTTGTATTGCACAAGAGACCTCTTGCCCACATCTTTACACTTAGTTGTTACCTAGGAACCGAAACATTGTGTATTGTGATTTTATTATATTCCCTAAATCTTGTAATTGCAATGAATTGCATCTCATCTAGAAAAGCTTTATACGCCAACCATCGCATTGGAAACAGAGTGGGAAAAATAAACTGCTGAATCAGAGAAATTCACTTTCAGTTTCTATTCATTCCATCTCCAACTCCTAGTGAGGAATGGTCTGATCAGTGGGACAGATACCTGCCTCTGAACACTACTGCTAAGATAACCCCTATCCAATACATTAACACAAGCGCAAGTTAAGACTACAAGCAAAACATGGACAAGATTTCAAAGGAATCAAGTCAATCACGGAGGATAACTGCCCGCCTTCAATGTGAAATTAGATAATCGCGTTTAGACAGGCCGAGAAAAGTAACAGGGAAGTGATGGAGTCATGAAAAGGGAACACGCTGGCATGAAAAAATACTAGCAACTGACTGTGTGATAAGAAAACCTACCACGATGTCTTCGAGTTTGAAGGTATACTTATGCCTGGATCTTCGAACACAGTTCGATAGACCGGCCGAACAACAGGGATTGTTGTCTTTCGAAAACCGTATTCTATTTGACTACCGTGTGAGGAAAATGTGTACATCTGATTCTCTCACAGATAAAATTCAGGACAACGGCTACCCGAACTCGTTCGCGAAAATGTACGTCCGAAGGTAGAGCAACAGATATGCGTACCGAAGTCCAACGTTGTTCTGCAGCTAGCGTTCAAGGGTGATGGCGTGAGCGGTTTATTAGAATATCTCCTAAGCTCGTCCATCAACGTAGTCGAGCCAGTTTCCGTCGACAAATGTGACGGGAAACCGGCTCCTCCATAACTTTTCAGCTTCAAGTGAATCGAACCACTCGCATTCTTCCAGTAAGCTAACAAAATGATTGGTTCCTCTGCCGTCACACATCACCGGTTGGACCGGGTCTATCAAAAAACCCTCCAGTCGGAGTGAGCTGATTTCTCCATAGATGAACAAAAGTCCTTTTTAGTGAGTTACCGAGCGAGGCCGAATGTTTCGGTGAGGTGGGGTTTGATTCTTCGTCCCTCACCCCTCCGGTTAACCAACCGTTGATCGAGTGAACTTTAGACGAGAACGAACAAACCTGGTGGTAATTGGCCTCGGTCGGCCGTGTCCAAATGGATCGAAGTGGATCAGTCACTATGCTCAGATGCAAGTGTTGGAATGAATCATTGCATGAGAGGGTTCAGTCTAGGTTCTCAGTAGCCCTGTGGGTAAATTCCATTGAGGCTGAGGTCCCCTCGAATACCACCGATTCCTTGGAGTCAAACGCAATTGCTTACATATTTCTGGCATTGGAAGGCGCACTTGACAAAATACTTAACAATGGTATAGGAATACAATGAAAGAATTAACAGTACTTCACCTGAACACCAGGATTCAATTTAAACTCATTTACTAGCTAACAGAAATTAGATTTTTTCTCGGTAACTCCTGGATTGACTAGTGCGTTCTATCTATAATGCCAATGGCAACAACCTGTCACCCACAGCTTTGTCGCATATTTTATCATCCTTGTTACAGCATTTATCATCCGTGTCGCATCGTTTCACAGCTTGATTACATCTGTGCGATCCTTATAGTTCAATGAGTGTGGTGATGAGAAAAACTTGGAGTTATCCAAGGATGATACTTTTTTACCAGGTGCTTCAAGGGATATTCGGTGTATTTCGACAATAAGGATCACCCTCAACAATTCAACTTGCTAAATACAGATTATAGAGTGACAAATATACGCAACCTCAGTGAGTAGATGTACACAACAATGTACTTGGAGTCCGAGAACGTTTCCCAACAGAGCAGCCAACATCACGTTTAGAAGAAACCAGCAACGAACAATGAGGTTTGTGTAGTGCGTTCGAAAATGACATTAGGAAATTTTGTTCGGGCTCTTAATCAGCATCATCATCAGCATCATCAGCAACATCATAGAAACGTCGCAGCAGCTGATAGACAAACTGCGCTGGCAAGATAGAAAGAAAGGAGAGATTGTTCAGCTGAGTACATGAATATACAATTTATCATTTATACATCCAAGTATTTTTCATCCCAGCGGGTTTTTGTTTAAATTCATGAACAACGGAAATAAGGATGGATGCACCAATTCTATCTGAGGGGGAACTGAGCGGCAGCTTAGACAAGGAATGGTGGAACATTCCTGAGTGGGTAAGAAAACTGGTGGATGAATCACACCCGAATGATCAAGGTCAAAGGTCCACCCAATGCCGCATGCCGTCGTCATCGATTGCTCGTCACATGTGAGACTGAGCATCAGGTGAACGTCATCATGGCATTCGATAATGTTCTTATCACGTCAAACTCTCGAATGCTGCTGTTTGCAGAAGCGGTGAAAACCTGAACATGTGTAAGCGGAAGTAGCTATTTGAAACCTTTGCCCTCCTACCTTACTAGAAAGATGGACAAATTTAACTCCAACACCTAAACTGTGGCATGCACCCAAAGAGATATTGCAATTTTTCCCGAAATAAATCGTGCAATACTGTGCAGCTGAGCTCTCTAAGCTCATTATCGTTGTTTGTGATTAGCACGATTCAATGATTATGGACTGAAATTTTATTTTTGGTTCATTATGACTAAACTTTACTCATTAGAATTGGCAAAGCATTAGCTTGGTCAGTTTGTCTTTGTTCTTGTCATGGCTGTTTTTGTTGTTATACGCGTTCAATCAACCGGGTTAAACTCTATCCCAGTCTCCTCCATTTTTCCTTCCCCGTCCCCACTCCGCATCACGTGATACATATAGATGCATGACCAGTCATCTGTGGGTAGTATGAGCTCAGTCGAATCGGGTTCGGTGGGCACGACTAACGAATCGTCCAACTCACAGATTGCCATCGCGAACGCCAACGAGACTATCTCCCCACTCGAACATCTGACCAATGCGGAGAATCGCGCTATTCTAAAGCGAATGATTATCAAATGCTCCGATGTGAATAATCCGACTCGACCATTGGAGTTGTGCAAGGAATGGGCCAGTCGCATTGCAGAAGAATACTTCTGTCAGGTATGCTACCTCTTCGGTACTTAACCTAACTATTTCACTTTTAAATCGGGTGTGGTATATTCTCGAACGAGGTCAAGAAAAGATGTGTCTTATCATGTGCGGGCAAGGAGGAAAAGTCTGCTCAGCAGACCGATGGTCAAGTGGTTAGCATGCTTGCGTTCCTCCTAGGAGGTTCCAAGTCCCATTTACTACACCTCTGATCAATTGGCACCGCTTCTGAGTACAACGGCTGTACAGTGCTTTTCAGTCTTCAAATTAAAGTTTCACTTCCGTGCATACGATGAATCGTATTCAGCTGATTAATCAACTCCTCCATTAGTCTAGGTTTGATTAAAGCAATAAACAGCGATTATTTTAGAGTTTACCCCACTGCAGTAGTTTAATAAACTATGGACGGCTAGATAATTTCACTTTAAAC
>UZAN01039775.1:88156-114936 GCA_900618425.1 Echinostoma caproni | reverse complement strand
TGAAAAACAAAACTTGAATGCATTTAGTGGGGTTTGAAGAAAGGTTAACACCATCGGACCAATCACAGATGGAACTTACGACTGATTGAAGGGGATTCGTTGAAGGGTTGTTGTTGTGGGCTACACCACCAACCACTATTTGATCGGCATATTTAAAAAAGAAAACATTTGNTTGGGGTGACTGACAAATACTGGATATAAAAGGAGAACAGAAAAGGGATAAGATTGCTCCCTGCATTACACCCTGGTTTACAGTAAAAGCAGAAGACCTAATACCATTGAGACAAGTGAGTTGGTGTCGGTCGGTAAAATAGTCGTGCATCAAATGCAAAAGATGTGGCGGAGATTATTTCACCGTAACAGTGACAAACGATTATGAATGCCTTCAATAAAACACTTAGATGACTCGAAATGTTCACACATTCCTACTAATAGTATCACCTGGTTTTTGTGACAAAAAGATCGCCTACGGATTATCTGTAGTACCGAACTATGGTCAGTTTTCTGTCAATATGCACAAATGCAACCCAATGACCGCGTTTCCTCGAGGTTGGGACGGGTGTTCGCTCATGACGAATTTCAGTGGTCAATCAGTGCGAACTATAAAGTAGTGTTTGCTTGGAGCTGGTGGCCACTCTTTCAAAGAAAGTCCCTTGGAAACACGCCGTGGTTGTTCTCGTTTGTTAGTTGTGTCTTACAGGCAATATGTTCCGGGTCATTCACAACTTTATATATTGTAGTTTGACCATAGTTAGAAACTCCTACATATGTTCTTTGACGTTCATTGACTATCGTTTGAAGTACATCTGCGCGGCATGTATCGACAGAAGAGTTATTTTGTTCCGAGAGAAGGGAACATTCAATGGCAGACTGGGAGAATTAATTTCAGTTCAGTTATGAACAACGAGCTAAAATTGAAATTTTGATTAATCCTCTGAACTGTTTTACAGCTCATCCTCGTTACTCCTGTTTCCAGATCGGAAGTATGATGTACTTCACCGATAAGTTAGAAATGTGGACCCTTGGACGAGAGAAAATCACCTATCTGGGAAAGCGTAATGTATTCACGCACTTCAATCGGATGACTTCCAGTGGATCAGTTGTGATAAAATTTAATCATATCGTAAATTTTCCAACCGGACATTTCAGTTTACGCTTTCGCGCTGGTAAGTAGACATAAATATGATAAAAATAGCCGACCATATTTTCATAATGTGTTAGACTATCTCCCTTCTTGCATGCAAGATCATTAACTAGTTTTCAGAATCTAGATGAACACTCAATTAAAAGCCGAAATATGAAATTTCATTAAGCCATCTTCAATTTTAACTAACATTTATCGAAAAAACAGAACTCTCACCGAGACAAAACCATTGCTGTCCCCGTGGACCATTAAAGACTCATTAATACTCCATGAGATTTTGAATCATACCCATATAGCTTTTGCTTGAACTGTATGGCTGTTGACTGATCGATACTGTTGGTCTATGTCCCAGTGTCCGGAAACTGGAACGCGTAGGCGTTTGGCTGGCGTCATCTTGGGTGGGTGGCTCATCACAGATGTACTAAATGTTTTCCATTGGCTTCAAATCTGTGGTGCACACAGATTCCATCATTGTTTTGGTACCACGAAATAATAATCGGTATTTTGTTAGGTACCATTTACGAACTGCGGCGTTATTCTACTGAATGAGGGCTTCAGGATGTTCATTCAATGCCGTTGCTCATATAAAGTGACGCTCCAGTTTATGCATATACACATCAGATTTCTGTATCTCATGAAGTTAGGCTAGTTTGGTTGAGTCGTTATTTGATAAAGTGCCCCGTACTACGACCGAGTTCCGATCACTAATCAGCTCTATATCTCCGACACAACTTACCAAGTTTGAGGCCACTTACGCCCTTACCTTTATGTTATTCAATCTGTTTATGACCAGGTATTTTTAGCTGTTTCTGCCCCAAATGCCATGCCACATTGCGATGGGCACTCATTACACTATCTCATTGTCCCATATGTGCTTAAATTGATCTCACTAAAGGTAGCACATGTAGATTTCTCGTTATCAGCCTTCTTCTTCTTGCCATATTTGGCACTTGATCGTCATGAATGTTTTCTTTTGTTCAATATCATTGATAGTAACATAAACATAGTTCAGTCACCAGGATGTCAACATCACACCGGTCTGTCAACCACTGACTCCTTTCGGCTATCAGTTGCCATGCCAAAATACAAAATCGAGATGTCCATTACACCCGTTTCAAAACCCAGTTCATGGCGGGTACATTCCTTTTGGTGTGGTGAAAATTCCTTTTTTAGGATGTATTTTCCTTAGCAATAAAGATAATTTAACATAATTTCGTATATCTGCCTTCCATCCAAATGCCATCTAGGCCCTCAAAAATGACGATGATTGTGTAGGTTGGAACGGATAAAGTCCAAAATTCCATTTGTGTTGAGTACTTCTGTCGCATAATACAAATAATTAACGTCCATTTTATTTTTCTAGCGCGGCAATTGCTGACAATTTATGACGACATATTTTAACTACTATTTAGTAGTAAAAATACTCATCATAATATTCTTAAAGTCCGTGTTCCACAATGAATTGGTGACATGCCCCGAGGTACGGTCACATTTGCAAAGGGCCAATCCCATAAAAGAATGAGTGTGCTATTGAAAACACTGCTAGACAAGATAAGCTGTTTGTCGATAACTTATCAATTGGGCGATTACATTCCCTATCATGCTTTCCGAAGTTTGATCGCATATCAAATGACCAGTTGAACAATTGGTGTGATAAATGTGAGAACGAACTACCATTGGGAAAACAGTTTTTTTTATTGTAACCTTTATAATCCCCCGGGTAGGATTTTGCTCAAACTGGAGTGATTATTTAAGAATATTTGTTGAATATACGTAGCTGTTGGACTATCCGAAACGCCATTTCTCCTATCAGATATTGGTCACACTTAGGCATGGAGCGTCTTCAGTGGTATAATTTTGATAAATGCTGCCTGGAACTCTATGGCTAGTAGTATTCATTAGCAAGCTGTTACCCTCATACGAGAAATAAAATGATGTGATCTATTCAAAATATCAATTAGATCACAAATACACCTGTTTGTTACCATATGACAGTCAACGCACAGCGACATGATTTGGAATACAAATTTAGTCTGTGGTCAGTAACATGCTATCCAATTTATACTAATCAACCGAGCGTTGAAGCTGAACTGTGCCTTTAAATGCTTTGCCCATGGATCAAGATGGTGTAGCTGAATATGAAGCAATGTGCCGTCAGAACCCTCGTCTGCACCTACTTTCCTTGAGTCTATACGCCTAATGGAACAAAATCGTTTTTGACTACTGCCGATAACCGCAGCCTTCTCTGTATCCCTACATTTCGCAATTCATCACTTCTGGTGATCAGTCCTCAGGTTCATGATGAGCTCGCCTTTTAGGGGGTTGTGCTCTGTGTACGTCCAGCACGGCAGCCAGGGTCGAGAAGAGCCATCGTTTTGCTATGATCGTATACCGGGATCCGCCTTTGTTTTGATTGAAATTTGGATCGCTCCCTTGATTACCGTCCAGAGTTCACTGAGTCCTTTGGGTGGTAGTTGAGTTGGAAGTTGATCATATAATTCCGCTTCGAACACCAATTTCTAATTATTGATGACATAGTATTCTGATTATTCGTTTCCACTGGCCTTTTGTGGTTGCTTGCCAAATGTTGGGAGAATCTGGCTCGTAGCAGGGCATGTTCAATGTCCAGGCTGTTGATCAGTAAGAGCGGCAGTCTCCAAATTTGTGCTTACCTGGGACGTTCCCTATCAAGCACAAACCTCTCGCACAAGAAACGACACCGACTTATATGGAAACCATCAACCCCTTTACAAAGATGGAGCTAAATCGACCACATCTCTATCAGTTGCAATATAGAAGGCTCATCTAGCATTTACCAACAATTTTTTTCACGCAGTCACAACATCCGGTTGTCTTTCAGGCGTCGAGTGTATGTTCCAGCATTTCCACCAGTTCTTCTATACAGCGCAGAAACTTGACCATTAGGAAGACAGACGTTAGGAATAGAGGCTGTCAGTTTTCGACTACTGCCGTCTACACTGCATCACACGAGTTTAGTGAGGAAAACGGACAAGCAATGTTGAGTTATGGCTTAGAGTTTTAGGTGATCGCGGTCGTCCAGTGAAACCAGTAATCGATCTCCATAGCCTACGCTGTTTGGAACATACGTTGCGTATGCCACCAAATAGGTATTCACGGCGCGTGATGTTTTGCGAGACAGGTATGGTATGGAAAAAGGTCAAGGATAGTCAAACTAAGATCTGTCCTGAGGGTACGAAAACCCCGAACAGGACACTTGGTCACGTAGGTCCCTTTAGATTCCCGGGATGGGAACCCCGAGAACATGATATCCGGTGGCTAGGGGCACTGAATGATATGGCTGTGTCTCAGTCAGCGACTCCCACTCATTTACTCATTATTCTTGCAACCGTAGTCTATATGAATTATTTGTCTTTCCCTTTGCTCCGCTCTCAACATTCCAATCTTCATTGTGCTGTTTTATCCAAATGAGTGAGTAACAGACAGTGAACAATACTAGGGCACCAAAGTGAGTTGTTAACTCTTGTAAAAACGAAATGGGTGTAAAAATAATGAATCCTCATCATCTCAAGAGTTTCTTGTATTTGGATACAAAACAAGTTGAGTTATGCTGGGAACCTGTTTACATGTTAATAGTATGGTAATGGGAAGCTGATCATGACCAGAGTTAGCTGATCTCGGATGTAACGGTTGTAAAATCTGAAACTAAACTGGTCCACTGTGCTCCTGACATTGGAATCCAAGCACTTAATATGTTCGAGTTCAACACTGAATCATAATGCTTCGGGAACTGAATGAACCGAGGATTGTGCTTGAAGGTGAAGTCGAAAATAATTTCAATTATCCCACTTTACTACGCATGAGTAGTTGTGAGTTTAATGCCAAATGCCAAAGTTCTTTATTTCGGGAATCGGGGTATAACCTGTTATCCTTAGTTCGAGGAAGTCACAGCGTGAAACAAGAATCTATGGAAAAAGCGATCAAAGAAAACCGCGAATGCGATGAATATACAGCCGTCTAATATTTCCGAAATATTCCTACAGGTTTCCATCGTACGTGGGTCCACTGGAACACGTTTGGGCTATAGTTAACTTTTAGCAGTAATCAACCTCCTCGAGCAGCGTACCCTGTCAAACATAATATTGAGTTCAGATTATGTAACATCCACGGAACTAAATACTTCCCATCAAACGAACTAGGCAAGTTATACGGCATACGCATGTATGATTGATTGTCTATGACAGTGTGGTAGAAGTTCTCGAATGGAATACGTATTACACTGAGAGCATTTCGGGCTCTCACGTCATGGGCTTAATAAAGTTGTCCAGACAGCTTACCATGATGTTGATAGTGAATCTTCCTGTGGGTATAAAACTGAGTGAAACTCCGACAAAAAGCCACAGAATGGCGTTTCCTGATAGCATTCACAAATTACCGTGATATAATCTCCGACAGCGTTGAACTATGTGTGGATTTTCAAAAAAGAATCACAGGGGAGCATACAGACATCTCCTGACCATTGTTGCAATATTTACAATTGTTCTGTCAGACTTTTTTTGTAGATCAAATATAAACCACTTGATGAAAATATGGCCATTCTACCGCTTTTTTCCGAACTGCTTGAACAAAGTTTTCCACCAAATCCGAGATTTCACTGGCTGGTAATTGATACACCTACTCTTTTACAGAAAGTACCATTTATTTTCATTCCTGTTGGTTTTTTATTTCAATTTCATAAAAAATACCCAGCTTTTATTTAACCTTACATTTCAGTTAGTCCCCGTAACAATGCTTTTCGAAGTGGAACTGGTGAGTCTCTGTGTATTTTGGAATCACATGAAAAGTTTTGGTTTACCGTTGCCACTTATTCAGACAACCGATTGACCATGGCAGTTTAATTTGACTTACCCAAGTCACCAGATTTCGTTTTTGGACGTACATTGATTGACAAGTCAGACAATCGGTGGTGTGAGGGTTATGTTGTGGGGAATGAAAATCTTGACGGCAGCTCTCAGCCATAAAGTTAAAAATATAATCCCTGGTTAGGACATCTTGTATGACAAAACGGTTTTGTGCTCTCAGAAAACCAGCGCTGGCTTGAGTAGAATTTCTATTACGAACAACAGTACGTATATGGATAAATTGGAGTGCATGCAATAAGTTGTCTAATTTGGAACATGCCACCAAAATTCCCAAAAACATACAGAATAACGAATGGAACGGTCCGTAGTTAACATTTTTCAACAAAGTAATTCATTCTAGAAAGTTTTGTTAATTTTCTACTGTCGCGAGAAACTGCCAATCACATTCTTTTCCGCAAATGAAACCATACTACTCATAAATGTGAGTAGGAGCACACAACATTAAGTGAAATGAAATACGGTCGAAAAGAGGCTACATGAGTTTATTCGCTCGATTACTTTGATCATACTGATGACATACCACTCTACAGTTAACTCCCTTTCCTTAGTCAAAGACACGGGTAGCTGAAAGGCAGCAAGCAAATGTGCACACGAAGTCCGAAGTCTATTGGTTTGTAAATGCTTGAATGCGAATTTTATACGAAACGATAAAAGAACAAAAAAATATATTCAGAAGAATGTTTCATTTGAAAGTAAAACTCATATCCCATTCTCTACTACCTCTCTTTCATTGGTAGACGAATCACAGGTAAAATCACAATGCGGTGAATACTTCAAACATTCATCAGGCATCATTTCCCACACGAACTACGGCAATTTCGAAGGAACCGCACGTTGTTGCTTGTGGATCATTGAGGCTGGTGTCCAAGGACAAGTCAATTTGAATTTTTTGGAATTAGGTGTAAGTTGATAACTGGAATGAAATAACTTTAATTATTCCGGTAATAATTGATTAGAATTTCTTTTTTGAATCCACTGTTTTTACACATTCTGGAGAGATCCTTCAAAGTCGCTCTGTTTTGTTTCGTCTCGATTTCCTCGGTCAATTTAATTTTGTTATTTAACGTTCTATTGTAAGAGAGGTATAACGTTCAGTGAAACGGGAAACACCAATCAGAATATCACATAGTTCATATCAAACAACATAGACCTTTGTCTCATCCATCCTTCCTTATATAAATGGTTTATATCTCCCGATAGGAAAGCGGAGACCTGAAGTTCTCTGTTCATTTCCGGAATCAAAAGACAACAGACAAACACGGAACATCCATGTTGACCTTGGGATATCCACTAACCAGGTGCAGACTCCACATTTCAGAATGCAGGAATGGTCATTGATTTGTTCAGCTGAAAATTCATAACACCACAAAGGCAGTGAAATGTCCGGTGTCTAGTTTGCGATATATATATATATATATATATGACATACTGTCGGGGTTATGTCGGGGAACATTCAAGTGAGAATTGATTTGTCACCCCTGCTTCTGAAATGAGTATGATTATAAGGGTTTGGATACACGAAGATGGGAAGTGTGCTTCTTAATTTAGCAGTCCTGGGGAACTAAAACGATCGGAAGATAGAAGTCTGACAACTGGGGATAACGATGACTAAGCGCCTGAGAACGAGAAAATGTCAGTGGCAGAGGAATCACTGGAGCGAGTTTAGAAGAACAGAAACCAAAATAGTCAAGACAGAAGAGAGAAAAGGAAGCAGCTGCCTGGCGATGGGAAAGTGACTGCAGGTTGACAGTTAAAGACGGTTCGTCGATGTTCTTACATCGGACAGGGTTGAGGAGAAAAAGAGCGGAATACTCACCTCCGCCCCATACATGACTGATGTACTCGAGCATTGGGCGGATTTGAGTTGTGTATTCAAAGAAAAAATACTTGGGCGTGAAGAAGCGTTAGCATGCAATAGAAAACCGACTTTGCGAGCAGTGAGTGTGAAAATAAAATGGGATCAAAAGAAGGAAGAATGTATGGATAAACCAAGGAGGGAGAAGATTTCAGGAACAGAAGGGCAGTGAATTAAATATCACTTGAGTAGAATAAAGGACACGTTTAAAAGAGACGGAAAGCATTGCAACACATGGTTTGTGGAGCCCCATGCGCTGTTGAGTTGGGAATGGGAGTTAAGCGAAGCATTAATAACAATGAGGTTGTGATCGACCTTGGTAATGACCTGATTGGTTGTGGGATAAGAACAGTGGAGAATGGCATCATCAGCAAGACAATAGATGAGATTAGAGGTTTTTGGACAAAAGACCGTTGATAAATAGATGTAAGACGGTGTGAGAACGTATAGAACCGTGGGAACACCGTCATTCACAGGGAATAGCCGAGATAAGATCCTGTCTACTCAAACAGAGATGGTTCACTTGCTGAGGAACCATATCAGCTTAATATCAGCTGAATGACTATCCATTTGACTACGTGAAGCTGTGGACCATCGAAGGCGGTCGATTCGAACTGATTGATGTCTACCCTGAGGGGAATCGGCCACAATCCCCACCTAAGCTGAAACGATCCGTCCTCATCTACTTCCACGCGGATGATATCGGTGCTGCTCCGAGGCTTACAATACAATTCAAAAAAGGTAAGATTTGGGCGCATGGCAGTAGTGTAAAATTACACGAGAAGTTCGCGGAATGAAAATCATGATGTAGTATGTTGTATAGTGTAAGCAACATTGCTGATAATGTGTCATGAGTGTTGACTGAGTTGGAAATAAGACATTAGCTCGATATTTTGCTTCGTGATCCCATTTTGTAATGACCTCAAAAAGCCTACACTCCCTAGTCTTGAGAACCTAGAGCTATTCGCTGTCAACCTATATGGGACTTGGAGCGGCGAAGTTTATCATGCTCTATTAGGATTGACGTGAAATGAACCGGCCGTTGGTTGGTGGCGGCACCATTCGAATGTACAAATCAACCAGAGAAGCAGGAATAAACGAAGAATATTGCGAGAGAGATCCTCCTTTCTCTGGCTCGATGTCAGCCATGCACAGAATACACCGTTTGTACTGCAAAAAAAGATGGTCTGCAACAGTCGAAAGGAAATGCAAAAAGAAAGATTGTTCCAAAAGAAAGCCAATATGATGAGAACGTTACATTAATTTCGGCAATCAGGTGATACGAGTCACAATTTAAACTTCAGAGCCCACAAGCGTGTTGGTGATAATGTGAACCACCCAGATTGCTTCTTTCATATTGGACGCACTATTTTATCTTGAACGACGACGAAAAGCCTCATGTAGAACTCAATTCTAGATTTTTTCTTCGATAGCCCAGCTGCTCAAATAACTTGCTGTTCACATCGCGAATACTTCGGACAGTGGGTCTAAATATGGGCTTGTTTGTATACTGGATGTAATGTAACAGATCGAGTTGTAACCAGTCAGTTATTTCCATCACACTACCTGATGGAAAACAAAAAGAGAGCATCCGGTGAAACAGTAGACGGTTTCTCCGTGTCTGGTTAACTACGTTTGCCTACAGACTGCTACGGATAATTATTATGTAGGCTGTTGCGTAACACGGCTTGTTCGTTTGCTATTAGGTCACTGGTGTTCATGCGATCATACTGCAATCGCCGTTAGTCGGTTGAGAATTTTTCGTTTGATACATCGGATTCAACCTCAAAAACCAACCGCTCCGAAGGATTGTTGCTCGGTGGTTTCGAAGGCGGGTGGCTCGTTCGGTAGAAATAACATAATCTTAGTATAGTATAAAACTAGAGTGAGATGTGGGGTAATCATTCAGGAAAATAATTCATCTGATGCTGCTGCATGAAACTTCTTTATTCGTAGGATTTTCACACCTGTTCGATTAAAGTTAAAGTCAAATTTTTAATATGGGGAATAATTGCAAGCAGTTGTTTTTCTTGTCCTATAGGGTTTATCACAGATGACTCGATTCACGGTTCATAGAAAGTAGACGGATGTCACAATTTATACTTGTTTCCTGCACTGCTACGAATGTTGAAATTTTAGGCTTGTCAAAGCTTCGTTGAGTGTGTGCTTGAAGCAATCCATTGTTGGCGTGGAAAAAAGTGTAGTGGCAGAGAATTCCAAGTAGTGCACATTCTGAGGATGAATGAATGACGCCGACATTCTAGTCGGCTATTTTGGAGCACGAATTTGAATGAGTGCCCCCTCAGGTGACAGTTGGGCGACAAGGTGAAGAATGAGCGACATAACTGATCTGGGTCCTGCATTATTTGATACACCAAGATCAAGTCCCCTCGGATACGGTGATACTGTGTGGAATAAAGTTGCAGTGATTCCAGTCTTTCCGCGTAACTTTTGGAATGCAGACCCTTGACCATTTCGGTGACCATTCTTTGTGGACGTTCTAGAATCTTGCGATCGCTCTGCAACTATGAATTCCACGCTTGAATTGCGTACTCCATGTGCGGCCGAATGTAGGCTGACAATAACCTTGGAAACAGCGTAGGTTAAAACTTGCCAAATACTTGCTTTAGCAAACCAGCATGTCTTATAACGGAGGACAACGCCCGGGAGCACTTTGAAGGACAACCTAGGTCGTCTTGAACAATGACACCGAGATCCTTTTCATTTGAGACATACGGAAGTTGAAGCCAAAAATCGATCGATAGTTTTGTCCTCTCGTTAATTCCATGATATTTATCCGTATGATTGCCAATTTTCTGGCCACCATAGGTCGTCCCCAACGATGTCCTTTTTTCTGGCTCATTCCCGTCAAACAAGGTAACCATATTCATCAACCTCTCCCTCCCCCCGGAAGCGTAACCACCAAACGTGATCTAGCAAAAATGTGTGCTCCACAAATATCTTTTCTCAAGTCGCGTGTTGGTCCATCCATCATTCATTGTGATAAAAGTGACAGTTTGGTGGCAATCTTCCGGAGGAATGCAGCAAGTTGCATTTTTTTTCGAAAGCTGGTGTCGCATCTTTGTGGTATGCGATGTTCCATGGTTAACGCACCGGGCAGATCAGATTTATGCAAGTTCCACGGGAACAATTTATTAAAGAAATGTAAATTAGTGTACAGGGGAAATCACACAAAGTATAAGCGGGAGAAAATGTGTTTGCGAGGATTTAGTTCTCAATCAGACAGAAAAATGTACATGCAGCACACACGTGTACAGACACGCACTGATTATCTGCTCGAACCGAATGTCTCCTTTCACTTCGCACATATTTCAGTGGTAAAAATCGTGACTTTAAGTGTCGGAAGATATAGAAATAGATTGTATATGTAATGGATACGCACTCGGGGTTCTAGCAGCTCAGTGGAGTAGTCAGAGATGCGCAATAGGCATGCCCTCCCTCCCCCAAGCTGGAGACGCCACGAGACTTTGCACGCGACGGCGTGGAACGGTCATAGGGTGGCGGAGCTACCGGTACACGGAGTAGCGAGAAAACATCTCCAGACAGGTTCCCCGTGGGTCAAAGTTAACGATAAACCCGCAAGGTACACAAATAAAATATTACTCACTCGGTTTCATGAACTGAGGAATATAGCACAATTCTAAGCTTCGATTCGGAGTATCAGTTCATTGTTTCTCTCTAGTCAGCGGACGATCAGAAGCAGTAGCAGAGATAATCATTGTGAAATTATGAACTATTATAGTTATGCGCGTTGTTCAGATTTCAAGATTCAGGAAATTAAGCGCCTCCGCGGTCGCAAACGTCCGAAACCGTGTTGGTCTGGGGAAGTATGTACATTGAAACTCGATGAATGATTGTGAATGCCGAATACATGTCGACCACGTTTCTCGTCTCAACCAGATGAGCAACGATTGATCAAATATCAAACATTTTGCACACAGGAATAGCTTTGGAATACTCATTCAAAGTTAGTGTCGTTGTAATTCTTTGGATTATTCGGTGATTACGATCGCAATCTACAAGTCAACGAGCCCCGAAAACAAACTGCAATCAAATCCATTTTGACAATCTATTTTGAAGTGTAGATAAATAAAACATCTGTAATTCTACAAAGCAAAGTTGAGCGGAATAAGATGTATCCGAACTCAGATCATATAAAACGATGCAAATTATCACGTGACAGGGGATCATGTTTAAATTTGCTGTACATGGCCGTAGGTAACATGTTGGCGTGTATTATACGGAATTATTTGTAAGAAAAATGGTTCACTTGGGGGGGGGGTATACATTTTGGACATTTCTTTTTATCGACCCGAACAAGTTGTGAAGGGGAAATCGTGTTACGCTTGCTGTGTAAATCTTTTACATGAGGTTTCCCAAATGGGAATAATTCAATGCAAGTCTGTTGGTACTGACATCTTGCAAAGGTTTCTAAAATCCTGATGGATTACCAAGTTTCGAGAAATATGAAGCACTAAAATCGAATTATCAGTTTTCTGAATTGCCAATTCACTTGAAATTTTATATTTCTCGACAAACTGAGACCGATACATTTTTTTCCCCGTAACCCCATCTGTTCTGCGCAAACATCTGATGTGAGCATTGACTGTCTTCATTCGCTTCTGAGAGAGGTGACACATTGAATGTGTCGGAAATTCTTTCGGAACATCCGGAAATGCTACACATTGGTAGACATTTGATTGTTTGATTAACCTCCACTTGTTTTCTGTTTTTTTTTCAAAACGACTTCGGCATGAAGAGAATACAACGTGACCCAGGATTGTTGGTATTTATGAACTGTTTCCAGTTTTCTTATCGTGCTTTTTGTTGCTTTGCTCCTACCCCAAAAGAATTAAATTTGGAGATTGTTTTCCTATGTTTCTTTGTTACTTTTACTTTGAGCCTACGTTTTGTCGTTTCCCGTTCCCGTTCATTCAATTTCCACTGATTTTTGGTTGGATAAAAAATGAAATCTATCTTTTTTCTGGTGTCATTTCGGTGCATGTCATTTGCGGCTTTCACGACTACCGTCTATTGTGTGTGCATAGTAACTTATAATCGATCGATAAATGCTAATGCCTGAAGCAGTGTGTCGAAACGAAAAACTTTAACCGCTCTTCTACTGTGTTTATATCCACTTCATTTTGATTGACTATGGACTCATTCGTGGTAAACTGACTGAGAATGTATTTCGCATTCGCAGGAGAGCAATAAAGCTTATATGGTAACCGAAATAACACGAAATCGTTAGGACGGGGAGGCTAGGTCGTGTTCGAAAAGTCATTTGCAGCCATGGAAACACAACCTGCAGAATTTCGGTAAAAGCCGCGGTGACAACAGTGCAATATTGTGAAACAGAATGCGTAAAGGCCGCACAATAAAAGGGACAATTTCATTAACAGAAGAAAGTCGTGATACTTCTCCCACAGAAACACCTTCACAATTTCGCCATCTTTCCGTTCGTGTTGTGTGTATGTGTGCGCGCTTTGGGCACGTCTCTATTGTCATCACGGCGAGGAAGAACCACATTTCAGCAGGATACTATGAATTCAGTTATTTCGGGTTCTCTCAATCAGGTTAAACAACAACAAAGACATGATACATTATCGGAGAAATGAACACTCCGATTGGGCCAATCACACGACAGGTGCAAAGGTCACACCGTTAACCACGGCGAGTGAACACACGACGGGGTTCTGTCCTACCGGGGCAGGGCAAGACTGGCCACAAAGTCTAATTGTTTACACAAATTGGGTTTAAGCCGTCGAATGGTGGAGGCTTCAGCAAGCTGAAGTAGACGATGGTGTTGTTGTCTACTTATAATCCTAAAAGACTTTCTAGGCCCCACACACAAGTTGAAGTCTAATATGTGGTGAGCAATAGACGTTTTAAGAACTTTATCTCTCTTCAGTGCTAGATTCTTGGGAATGTGTTCGGAAATCCTTACGGGCAGCCTTCTCTCAGTTCATCCAACGTGCTTGCTACTGCGAATAAACTGGAATAGATAAATACAAGAAGAGTTGACTTGACGATCAGGCTTGTCCAGATTTGATTCCACGAGAAGACCCTTGGTTTTCTACAGAATGATTAGTGAGGCTGCTGAAGTGTTTTGTTGCTCCTCGCCGTGATTAAATTTGTTAAGGGAACTGGACGTATTGCGTTTCTACTAAGTTTGCCCTACGTTTTGGATGTTCACTAGTGTGCACCAGACGTCTCCCGAACGTTTGGTAATGTTGCGCTGGCATTTTTGCGTGACTTAGTTCAATAGAGACGTTGTGATGATCCTGGTAACTACACTTATTCATTGGGCTCTTGAGAATCAGGTGTGTGCGGATCCAAATGCACATAGATCGGGAAATTGAGGTTTGCTAATTATTTCACCTGATCGAACTGCGTACCGGAAGAACCTTGTTCATTGCGCGTTGGTAAAGTCAGGTAAAAATCAACGAAAAGCATTATCAGATACTTTCATGCAACAAGCAATCAGGTTGTGAAAATTTCCATTCCAGTTATAACCCCGGGGGCTAGTGTTGAGATGAGCCAGACACGGGGCCCGCAAAACCTCGCAAAGATGGAAAACGAAAAACGCTCCGATCAGCTGCCCGGTGGCCGACTGGGTGACATGCTTGCGTTCTGCCTGTAAGGTTCCAGGTTCACGATCTCCACTTCGGTTGATGGATTCGCGCACTGCTGCTGATGAGATGCAACCAGGTTGAAACAGCTGTCCAGTGCTTTTGAACTTTTCAGTTCTTGCTTCATCCGCTCTATAAAGGACGAATTCCTTCATGAAATTACTACAGACTTAAAATATAATTGTCACAGTTTGAGCTGGAGGACAAAAGGGGGGAAAAGTTGAGATACTATTGATGAAAAATCCCTGCAACGATAACCATGTTGGAATCTTTGTTCGAAATCGGACAATGTACAACACTAAAATCCTACTGAGAATATGAATCAGCATGCGCTCAACAACTTATCGCCATGTTCCTTCTGTTCCTAGTTTGTACTCGGTGGAATAGAAATTTCATCAGATGATTAATTCAATGGGCCTTTGGGAAACTTAGTTTTGATTTCCGGTAACAAGAAAGGGCCGATTGTGTGTGAAATTATTTTTCAAAACTAGTGGATTTCAAACCACGGCGAAAAGTTGAAACACCGAAATTTTTAAACGTTTTCTGCTCCACGAATGGGATGAACATCAGCTATTTCCATTTATCAACGTACAAACATGTCTGATCTAGTATTGATTAGTTGTACGTATCTTTACCTTTCCATTTTGACAATGTCCAGGTTTACTCGTTGGCATTTGGTTCATTTGAATTTACACGCTTTCTTTGGCACTTGGATTGCCTACTAGTTACGAGCAGGTCTGCTTCCAATCATTACACACTAGTGAGATAAAGACATTTCTCCCTTATGGGATACAACGACCTTCCTATTGAATAGACGCTCTCGATAGAAAATATACAACCAGCCAGTGTTACCGGCTGTCAGTCTAATCCGAACTATGCAACCCTCGATCTCCGAGCAGTTCGCACTTTTCCGAAACGGTCAGATACTCGATTAGAAATTGTATGAACAAGGCAGTAATTTCTGCGTTCAAGTTGATGTTATAGACTAGATACTATATGAGGGGGGCGGGAAGGGAGCGAATGTACCGTATACAAAGCATAAATAAATTTATGAATAGGAGAATAGGAAAATTGGGGGAATTCGAAATATCGTATCGTTTAACATTCATTGACTGAGAGTATGCTTGTTGGTAAGCACATTTATCTGAAACTATATATCATACATATGACGGCATAGTTTGCTACAGGATAATAAGAACGTCTCACAGACCGGATCTCAACCCGAAAGTAGAGGCCTATTCGTAGAACTGCTTCCACGTTCTGCAAACCTCAAGCGGGGCTCGAAAGAACATTCGTCAAAGAAGAGTTTGTTTTAAGCCGAAAACCAAATCCGTATTGATGTTTCATTAAGATTGGCAAGCATTAAGAGCTTTTAGCACACACTTTGATAGAGTTTCCCAGAGCCTGACGAAGATCGAAAAATTTATGGCCAACCCAGTGAGCTCACGTGCATTAATCGTTTCCTGACTTGGCCGACTGGGGCCAGTGACCACCGGGTTCGTATATGATCTTCTTCCCCCTGGATGAACGGTCAGAAACACAACGTCCCCGGTACACCAACTGCCACCCCATCGAAACTTTCAAGTTCGACGAGTAGCTCACCACAAAATTAATTTTGTTTGCTCACGGGGAACATCATTTTGCTCCGGCCGGCCGAAACATTATTCACTTTGCCGGGTACTCGGTGGAATGCCATGGGTTTGATTCGTTACAATGGTTTCAGTTGAAGTTGAAACTGGTGTGGTGGATCATAGGGAGACGATAGTGGGATCAGGGCTGCTTATGGAAAGTTCCGATGACCTTTTGGCACGCGCGATACCCCATACCATTTTATATTACCGCGATGTGATTGAGGTCGTGGCTCCGCTGGTCACGTACAATAGAGATACATGTAGTGAATAAACCATTTTCTTTCGTTTGCGAACAGATGAATTCAGGAATTTGGTCGTGATCGCTTTTGTTCCCACTTGTTGCCACTGATGTGGGGCACTTTATAGACGACTTAAAGTTTACCATACCTTTTCAACTTCACGTGAATCCGTCGTAACTTCAACTGAATCCAACCAGTCGCATTCCAATGGGTACCCCACAAGATGATTGGTGTTTCGGCCGATTGGACCGGGTCTGTCTAAACCCATCCTGTCCAAACTAACTCACTTCTTCGAAAATAAACGAAAGTATTTTTTGAGTGAGTTACCGAGCGGGGATNCACCCTGAAACGTTATATCTGTGATCGTTGATCGAGTGTGTATCATAGAAGCGAATGGACGAACCCGGGGATAAATTACCTCTGTCGGTTCGATGAGGAAGCGAATCATGTCAAGATGGATCGCTAAATCAGTAAATATGCTCAGATGTGAATGTTGGAATGAATCATTGCATGAATGGATTAAGTCTAGGCTTTCATTAACGAAATGATCAAATTCCATTGAGGTCCAGCTTCTCTTGAATAACACCGATTCCTTTTAACCGAATGCAATCGGTTGCATACTTCTAACATTGAAATACACACATGATAAGTTACTTACCAATGATACAAGGATGTGGTGAAAGAATTAACAGTATTTCATTCGAATAGTAAGATCCCCCTAATCACCCAAACGATCAGTGCCATGTGTAATTACTGCTGCCCTGTTCAAAGCATATATGAATCCGACGGAAGGATAAACTTTCCCCCACTAAAGTGGCTGCGACGAAAAAAAGGAACGTGTGAACAAGTCGTACAGTGCTTCAGCTGTTAGGTATTTGGCCACGTTTATCAAAGGTGAACTAAGTAGATTGAACGCCTTATTCTCCGATCGAATTCTGAGGACTGTAAATAGCAAATAACTGTGGCAAGGAAGAAAATGGATGTGGATTTTGATGAGCCAGTCATGGGACATTCTTCCTGCCTACTCGTCACATAATGTTTGTTATGTAGAACCATTCTCATATACAGATCACAATTTCAGGGAAACAACTGTTTTTAGTGACTCGAAATGATACCGTTCCAGGTATTGATCAAATTGGTGCAACACCCTGACTTTCATCACATGCATTCCTCCCAGCATTCAGGGTTTCGAGCCTCATTCACCGGAGTGAATATGATATCGCCCCACATGAGACGCGGCTTTTCCCTTATAATATCCACCTATGTATTTGCTTCTATTAGTCGAATTCCAATAAAGTGTGCAATTTCTCCATCTGAAAGACGGTTGCCTGTGTATCGGTTTTATAATAACAAAGCCTTAGTAACAAACATAACTAGAGTGTATTTATCGAAATGACCCATAGACTTGATACAGGTATAGTACTTTCATCTCGTCCATATTCAATTTGCCGTTCTTCAGTTGTGAGCACTGGAGTCAGTCGCATTTGCATAGAGTTCACCAAATTTGCCAATTTCTTTTATTATACGCCGCTCCCTAACTAGCTAAATTGTACCTGTTTACGAACAGGGATAAGGCGTGAATAGTCTGTAGCCAAATAGGTTATTAAAGCTACACAATTTTCATCAACTGGGTTAATTTACTGCGCGAAGAATGAAAAGAGATAGGCTATTTGAAATTCGCTTACTCCAATCTAAAAACACTCTCAAGAAACAACAATCACTGGTTAAAAAGAATGAACTTTCATGCAGCTTTGGATAAAATATTTTCACAAACTACTACAAATTGTGTATCGCGAAAATCACGGTCGAATCAATTCCAAGGGTGATAGAAAAGAAATAAGAGCATACATGTGTGCGATATAGTTCGGAATAAATACACTTCGCCCATAACCATAAACATACAAGTATTATACTGAAAAGTGAAATGTTTTTCTAAAATCAGAGTCATGTTGCACCACTTTCATCAACAGCTGTACATTATACTATATGTCCGGATAAAACCGAGGGGCTGAGAGAATGAAATAAATATGCGAAATGGATCATTTATCTGTATGTGTGCATATGTTACTGTCTGTATTGCAAATCTCATTATTAGTTCTATGCTGCCGGCATCCACAGTCATGTGGCCCATTTCGATCGATCACTAATGATGTGTGAATATGTGTATGTGTTTGTAAGAAGGGAGGCTAAAGAACCCAGAAAATACGTGCTTGGGTTAAACGCATCAGGGCATATACAGTCAGTCTCCTGCTGTTTCACACCTCTGAGAAGTCATAATTTTCTAATACCTTCCCACTTTTTCGAAACCCAAACCAACCTTATGCTATGTAATGTCGCACCTCTCAATATGTCGCAGTTCCTGATACGTACTCACTTGATCGTTGACCGATATTCGGGACGACCATTGGCCATCCACCTTGGAATGTCGCACTTAACCAATGGTGTTGCAGCTAGTGTGATGCTTTCGTGGCACTGTTCACTGACTGAATAATCCATGCAAGGAAGTCACATGGATGTAATGGTTCGAAGACAGTATCATTTGACGTCAAAGTGTGCAAGCGCCTATCGATCAGAGAGAATCTGACTGTTGGAAATGCTGAAATTTTAAAGCTGAAACATTTGAGGAAAGATGCCACCTGGAAATCAACAAAAAGTTCAAGGCAGTTAATGAGGCAACTTTGGCTTGGTTCACTGTTGTGAGGGGAAAGCACGGAGCGTTCCCAATGGTGGAGAGCATCGTACGTAAAAAGGCACTACAGCTAGCACAAAGATGGTATCATAATGACTTCGAGGCTTCCAAAGGTTGGTTTCACTCTTAGCCAAACAGATACGGTAGTCAATCTTACAAAGTAAGAAACAAGCAGCTCATGTGCGTTACTTAATAGTTTTGTGGTAAAAGTTTAGCAGCATCGCGTGATGCAGTGGACGAGTTTCGAGGGGGGTTACCACAGTTGATACATGGATATGCTGACTGTGATATTTTCAATCTAGGTGAAACAGCTTTTTATTGCACGCAGCTCCCAGAACATTAAGTCTGAATGGAAAGACTGTTTCTGGGTCCAAGATATTCAAAGAGATGGTAACATTACTGCTTTGTGGAAGCATGACTGAAGAAAATTTATCACCGTTGGTGAATAAAAGGCTTCAAACTCCACGATGCCTCCCGAGGTATAGATAGAAAATGCCTTCCATGCAGTTATAGTTCTTCAAAGAAAGCATGGATGACTTATATGTTGTTTTACAGTTGGCAGTGCGACATCAGCCGCAAAATGGTTTCTCAAAGGAACTCTACTTTGCTATTTATGGACAACGCCCCTTGCCATAACAGAGCCGCAGTATTATCCAACGTCACTCTGGTACGGCTGTTTTCGAACTGTTCTTCAATGTTCCAACCAACGAATCAGGGCGTGATTTGGTTATTCACATGTTCTTTTCCAAAACATTTACTGGAATATGTTTTGTCTTTGATTGAAGATGAGAAACTTAACATGAAAGCGGAGGTGGACACCCTCATGGTCACGCATCTGGTCAAGCAAGCTTGGTTTCTGTGCACCCACACTTACTGATCACCACTTTCATGAAAGCTGGGTTCAAATTCACATTGATTGAGCCGGTGATGCAGCCACCAGAGGATAAATGGGATTTGATCGAGGACTTTACTCATTATGCATCTATTGATGACCGTCCTTTTGAAGAAGTCGCCTGTTTGGAATTTGACGAAGAATTTTTTTCTTTTGGGTCTCTTTTTTAGTCATTAGATGATTTCCTTTCAAATCAATCTAAGTATCGCAAACACGATGAATGTGATGCAGTGAATGCTACAGGAGTTATCTCAATCAGAGAGTCGCAAAATTTATTTGATCAATTGAGGCTGTTTGCCTTGGCTAATGCTCGCAGTTGGGGTCGATTATGGTGTACAATTGACCTAAACAGCGCGTTTGTTGACTTCTAAAGGAGAGCCAAGCTGAGACAAACCGCTGTTTGTGATTTTGCTAAAAATACATCTTTGAAATCTGCAATTCTTTGGGGCACTGAACTGAACTATGGGAAACTCGAATGTGGTCATTTTTGCTAGTGTTCACCAAAGCCACGGTCATTCAGTCTATCAATGGGATCCGTCGTACCAACGTGCAAACGGGTGAACGATATTCGCGATTGACTGGTAAGCGGGTGAGTGGAGTGAAATGTGAGATCCGAGCGATCAATAAACACCGTCATGCGGACGCGTCTGTGTGAATGAATGAACGATGCTCTCACTTGTCCCAGAGCACTGATGAAGCTATAGACAGGTCACTTGCCAAAGGTCGTCGTAACGCGGGTCTAATAACAGTTTGTGAGATGCACTTTTAGTCTATGAATCGCCAATTGCTTGAGAGTTGCTGTAATCCCTGTATCCTGGCGTCTATGGCCTTCGGTTGGCTGAACAGGAGTGAATTTTTCCTAGTGAACTCCCGCCTCCCGCCTGCCGGAAAATTTGCGCAAGAACCAGCTTAACAAAATAGTGCATGTACCTTAGAGGAGTTAAACGTTGGCCCAGTGTCATCATCGCTTGAACTTTTGCATTCCGAATATTCCACATCGCGCATCGTTCCACAACTAATTCTCCTCTGGTGATTGTCTACCAACACCTAAGCAGCATCCGATTCTGAACTTATCCTCTTCCTATGCCTACCCGAAAATCACTCGACCGATCGGGTTCACTTATCGATCGGTCCGATGGGTTACGGCAACAAGAGACCTGGCGCTAACCCGAGCGAGAAACAACACCGCGAGACTTTAGCAGACCCAGTTAACTTCGCGCGCACAGCAGGCATGCCTTTACCGCACGCATGGACTATATAGACGTGACAACAAGAGCATCACAAAAAGTACCATACCTTTTTCAGTTTAAGACGAATATCACTTTAAGATGTCCGAATATCAATTTGAGATGTCATGTTGCTATATGGTTAATACCTTGCACAATAGAGTGAAAACGTTCGATGGGACCCCTGTTTACCCAGATCCATGTGCATCCTACCTGCTTACTGATCTATGGCCCCCCAAAATATCGTCCCACGCTCAACAAAAATATGCATCGACGATGATCTTGTCTGCTTGTTTGCACACACGGATTGGACAATGCAACGCACAATTCAGTCAGAGCTATGCCACCATGAGCAAACCGATGAAGGCTTGGTTGAATACGAAATAAAAAGGAACGCGTTAGGGTTTGGTTGGGCTTCTCACACGATGACCACATCTCTCACTTTACCAAGCACGCGATCAATTGACTGAACTGTGCTCACCACGAACGTTCATGGTCTCATGCATGAAGTGTTCTCGGTACAAACGGGGTGATAGCGGACGACGTGAAATGGTTGCAGTGTTCTGCACAGCACTGAAGGAGGCCGTGAACTAGGCTCGGCCGCCTGACAACCGGGGACAGCATCTACACTGTCTTGTGCAAAATGTCTATGACTGATATCACATACCACGGAAAGGCGGCACGACAATCTGTTTTGGGGTCGGGATTTTCGTGTATGTGCGGAGTGATGAGTACGTTTACCTTTGAGTCAGATGATTGATAGACACGGAAGGTTCTTGTGTCTGACGTTGACCGCATTCGATAAAACGCTCGGTTCTTTGATTCGGATGATATTTGACTTTCTACAGCTACGGGTGCATTACAGTGGCTAGCAATACATCGAGAAAGCTCTAGTGATTGTAGTAGTATTACTAGTAGTAGTATGCACGGAATTCGGAACACTAACCACGCAATCGGAATCATAGATCACGAATCACGGATCAGTTTTCACAGACTGGATTAAGGAAGCACAGGACCGCAATGGTACGAGCTCGCAATATCCCACGTGAACGAGACGCGAGGAAAAGGCTGCAAGACTGACAAATCGTAGTTCGCTTATTGGAAGAAGTGAAAGCGATTAAATAATATGTACAAAAAAAGATTATTTGTTATCTAGGCTCCCGCCAATCAGATTGCAATACTGCTTGCATAATTCTGCTTCTGTCTGCACTACCTCGGATTGGCTGACACGATCCTTCAATGACGTGGATTCAGAAGCCATGCGCATGTCATTGAAGCAAATTTTAACCTCTTTTGCACTATATAGATCACATATTCGATCCCTACGAGGAGAGAAAGCTCGATGCATTCATGCAAGCAGCAGGGGGCGAAATCTTCATATTCTTGGGGCTATGTCAGAGTATGGCGTGATTAATTATACACTAAAATATGGGTCCTTTAGCAAGGAAACCTGTGGCGTTCTGGACAATCTTCCCGCTAACCAAAGGAAAAACACTGGTCGTGTGCGATAACGCGCCATATCATACAGGTTTGAAAGAAGTGTTTATGGAACCAGAATACACCGGCGGTAGGCTCCTGCGGCTTGCATTGAAAAATAGCAAATATCACCTTCAGAATAGTAACTATCGGAATACTTTCATACTGTACGACAATACTCTATTTTAGCTCCTCAATCGTTCACCGTTTTCGGGAATAAACGGTTCGCTTTTGATAGAGAATGTGAAACGCTGGAATAATGGGACCATCGTACTGTCTACACATAGCAACATGGCATCTTAGATTGATACTCGGACATTTTAAATTGAAAAAGGTAAAGTATATGAATTACGTTATGGCATCGCGTGAATGCATCAATCGGTTTGAACATACACTGGTAGCAACAAAAGCTAACGAGCGAATAGATGTCTCCAGGAGCTAATGGTACACATTTTTCTCTAGAAAATCATGAATAAATTGCACAGCAAACAACAAGTTTGAATATGGGAAAGAAAGAAATGTTCTGAGTACACCCCGTAACAGATATTTTACTCATTTTAGATGTTGTTTCGTTCTAACTGCATTCAAAGTGGTTCACCTTTATTTTCCTTGAATGGCTTAATAATGATGTGATTATTATGGCTAAAACAGTAGTATATTATGGTGGACGTCATAAGACCAAGGTTTTCCTAACATTTCAACGGAATGGAGGAATATCTGGAATGAATATGGGATAATTGGGTCCGAAAAGGTTCCCCTGAAGAAGAGTAGGCAGTTTCGGGATAACTGGGCACATATAACTGAAAAAAGGCTGAATACCGCATGCAAAATACCGATATCAAGCTGAGGGCATCATAAAGGATTTAAATTTCTTCGATACAAGCGGGATACGCAAGACGATTGATATAAATTCCGTTATGATTCAACAGTTTCTAATTATAAAGATTGGTAACAACTAACGGGATTAACCTACTTGTCATCGATCCGGTTTTTTTGTCACAAAACTGTCAACCGATTTCTATACTACTTATCAGCACCTACTACTATTTACCCTGCTATGTCGCATTTCCAGGAATTTACTCACTTTTTCAAATTTCCCGGAGATACAATATAGCAGGAAATTGACTGTATGTAGTTCTGGGGTCTAATCTTTGACCTGAAAAGTGCCAAGATTTTCATACACCCTGGAATTGTCAAACGACCATTCCGGCCGCTTTTTTTGAATGAATCGCCCACAGTGCTCATGTTTAATGCTGTCTAGTGCTGTAATTCACTGATGAATTCGCTGATGAATGACCCAAAGCTAATCACATTCTCCGTATTCATTGAGCAATCGGACCGAAGTACAATCTGAAAAAACTTCCAAAAATCAGGGTGTTTTAACGTCCGTGGTTGAAAATAAAAATGTCATGTTATCAGAGATACATTACTGCATAGAGATACATCCAAAATGCTTGCATAGTTCGTGTATTTATTGCTATGGTGGAATCTGTGATCCAAGCTAAATTGTGAGTGCGCTTTGGAGGTTTAGGTGACCACAGTTTAAAGTATTATTACACTTATTTGGTCCTATTCACAATGAACTGACCAAAGGTCCGATGGAGGATGACAAGTGTGTGATAGAATACTGTGTATTAAAGTATTAATGGGTGCTATGGAAGTGGCATTATTAAACCATGTTATTTGGGGAATGTGGGTAACATTTTCTGAAATGTCCGGTCCACTGCACAGCATATCACGCTAAAATTGTTAATACAACTTCGAGTTGTCTGACGCACAAATTCCACAGGTTCGCTTTCAGTCGTTACCACCTCCCATCCGCATTGTCTGTATGCTGGCTAGTTATCTGCTCCTGGTTTCCCGGTCATTCATTTTGTTCTTGAGCTCGTATTTCGCGAACTGAAGGGGCATAAACGGTACTCAGCGAGCATCCAAAATCACAGTGTAGCACAGCTATCCGTTGTTGTAATAGAGAATGAAGAAACGTTCTAAGAGTTGCTAATATTTAAAGGTAAAATGAACTGCTTAATAGAGCGATGCATTGAGTTGGTAAACCCTACCAAACCGGCGTTTTCAAAAAGAAAAAATAGAGCGAGGGTAACGAACAGGGCGAATTTCTTGCGCCCAACAGATTTAAGCGCACAAAATTGGACACCCAAACCGAATTGACGGAGTTACAATAATTGTTATGACGGCAACATAATTATAGTTTCTGCGCTCGTCAAAGTTTTCCAGTGTTTTTTCTTCAAGAAGACTACCAAATGGCCATCACGAAATTTCGGTCAAAGCAACCATGAAATTGAACTGATTCAAATCGTTGTTGAGGTTTGTGAAATTCCCACTGATTGGAACAAATTTGTCTTCGCGGCAAATGTCAGGAATGAGATCCTGTCACAGAATCAACTTTGATCAACGGACCGATATGTAACTGGCAACTGAATAATTCTAGTTCTGACAACCATTTTAAATTTTCTTCAAATTTACTTATAAAGTTTCAGAATGCTGAGGTTAGAAAAAAGCTATGCTTCCTTCACTCCGTTTAGATGTGATCAAATTACCGTGGTCGATGATTTGAAAACCGAATCAAGCTGACAATATGCATTTTTGTTTATAGATTGATTTAAAGTTTCAAATTTGTACACAGTTCATAAAGAACGCAAAGCTAAAAAAAGATGAATTCAAAAATGTTGCAATATTCACCAAATTGCGTTTAGATTTATATTTTCCTGATCAACTCCGTTTTATTCAAACAATTCGGAGACTATTTTAATAGAGTGAACATGTATGTTTTTGTATTAAATTATGTTCAGAACCCTCGTAGAGTGAAATTTACGGAGGAAGACTGAGAGAATTTGTGCTTCTCCCCAAGCATGTATCGACGGAAATATCACGAAGCATTTGATGTACCAGCTGTTTGAGCGGATCTCCATTGCAAACAATCCCTTGTTGGTAATTCTGCGTTCCTTTAAGTCCATTCATAATGACAGTGCTCAAAAAGAACTTGATAAAAACCCAAAGATACACCCACAGAATAAACTAAACGGTTTAACGACACAGCATTCAAGTTAAACAACCGATAGTTCTACACCTTTTCCCATCAAGCTTTAGCCAAAACCCGCAATGCTTTAGCCACGACCCGCAGTCCTTTAGCCTCGACGCACAACCTTTGGTCACACCGCTGTAGGCGAGTCGGAACAAAAACTATCGCTATATTCTGAGGTCAAGGAATGTTGAAAAAATTTATATTTCACAAATTTTCATATTGCAGAGCTGGACTAACAAATGTGAAGGTGTGACGATCGTATGCCGCGCAGTTGACTGTAGTAACGGTATCAAATGCCGCACCACATAGTGATTGGAGTAGGTTTAGACGATTTGCCCGTATCGTCAAACGATTTGGTACATCTCGTATGACTTCAGTGTTTTCAGTGAACCAGTTTTCAATGTACTAAATGATAAGGGAATTAAAAGAATAAAATCTCTAAACTGTTTGAATTTACTAAAGACCTCTTCCAATGGATTGAGAAAGGGACTATATGGTGGGAGAAATCGGACATGGTGGTTGGTATTTCACTGCGCATGCAAAGCTCTCCGATGAACGAGTGCATTGTCAAAGATGATCGAATGCCGCATGACGAGACTGCATAGAAAATCTGAGATGCACTACTCCTGTGAATAAAAATCTTGAATGTGTCTTTTGTGAACGATGTTTCTTATCCGCGATATATTATCGTATCCAAATCTCATGAACCAAGTTAACATGTGAATGGGAAACAGTCATTAAAGCTTGTGCGACTGTTAAGAGAAAGGTTAAAAAACAGGACTAAGGGAAGAGGAGCCGTGTCTAGAGAATTGCGGGTTTGTGGCTAAAGGAATGCTGGTCAAGGCTAGAGGATTGTGACTGTTGGATGATACATGAATTTCGTCATAGGTTGAGAAGTCTGTGACAATTCAAGATTTGAACCAGATCAGTTGGCATGTTTTCAATGGGTTTCTATCAAGCTGCTCTACACTAATCGCTGCTGAGCAACCGGGTGTCCCAGAAGTTTTTATCTTTGACAATGCACTCGTTCA
>UZAN01039775.1:49684-87158 GCA_900618425.1 Echinostoma caproni | reverse complement strand
TACTCATTAGTAGTAAACTACTACGAAACGAATTAGTAGGTCGTTGCACAATGAGAACCTCCTGCTGCTCGCGTGCACAGCAGATCGAAGTGAATTTAAATTCCGAGGGTGAAGAGAACCACCTCATGGAAGGTAATCCACACGCCTAGTCGTGAGAATCGTGATTAGATTCCGCAAGTCTTCAAAAAGTGTCAGACTGCAACAACTTTTATATAAAACCAACAATATAATGATAGAGTATTAAAAAGTGGAAACATCACAACGTGAACGTAGTGGTAATCGAGCGGTTCTTATTGCTGTCTCAAAAGTGCTTGATCATATAAGGTCCAAAGTTCGAACGACCTTCACACTTTATATTCTTTCAGGTATTGGTTGGTTCACCATCATCCGGATCAGAATCACGTGTGTTCTGTATGAGCATTTTGTGCTAATTAGATTATAGGTATTATGATACCAGTTGCCATATAAGAGAATCGTAGGTCGTTGTCCCAAAGAGATTTACCAGTGCAGTTGTTCATGGCATAACTATATCTGGTAAAACAAGAAGCCAAAGGAATTATATGAATAAGCTGATAGAATTGCACTTCACAGACACGTCACTCACAAAAGGATTAACTATTATTTTTAATCATCAGTTAAGTATAATACTTTTTCACCGAAAAATAATCAATCGAGCTCTCCTGGTCTGAATGCGCTTAACTTATGTTTTTCTAAACAATATTCCAATGGTTGGTGTGTGCAGTTCACATTTATTGAACTGTTGACCAGCGAGTTTGGTTTACACGGTCCCGTCTTTCATCAACTGGCCTTCAAAATTAGTGAAGTTCATTCGTACCCCGTTCCCGACAGGCTTCTGACAAGTGAAATAGTTTTATTGACTTTAATCCGTATAGAAATTCTTCGGTACTGTTCGCATTGTTGTTGTGACGAAGCACATGAGCCTCAGTCATGAAAGGCGAGCGCAGTTTCTTCGCAGTCATGAAGTAATTTTTCTATCGTTAAAATGCCAGTTGAGAGATAGGAAACGAGTTAGGAGCAAAATACTACGGTAGACCGTTGCGACCCGTTGCGTCCTTTAACTGTTTAGCGCGTGTATTTTCCCAAGGAAGACCTGTTTGCCCGCAAACAGTGCTGCATCATTTTTGCGGATGAATACGAAAAACATTCGTTGATTGTTTGTTTGAATTGAATAACTATATAAAAGAAACTGTCAAATATTGTTACCTTGACTGTGATACTGTCCTGTTTTTCTAAATGTACTCCACATTTCGTTTGATCAAAACGCCCCAGTGTGCTACAAGCGTTTCTATAACTAATGAAAACAATACCGAATTAAAATCAATTTTGTCTGTATAGAAAAAACTAAAATTCTCACCGCAACATGTGGTTTCGAATCTCAGTCAGTGATGTATTGTGAACAAGCTGAGAGTGATTTTATGAGATTTTCAAATCGACAATTGTCGAATCATTCATTAGGCTGCTTTTTTCATTCTTCCTTTTGATGTCCATTATTGATCAATTTTGTTCACCTCCCGTAAATTCCCGGTTACAGCACACCAATTACGTATTTCAGTTTCACCTGCAAAACTTGATCGCGTGTTTTTGGAGTACAGGTTTGAAGTAGTTGCCCAGCTTGACTCAGATATTGATCAAACTCGTGCAACACTTTGACAGAGCAGTAATACTATCCACTCCAGTCTTTGCTTCTATCATTCGAATCCCAACAATACTTTCACGATTTGGAAGAGAGTTGCTGGTGCATCGGTTGTAAAATAACAAAGCCTCAGGAAAAATATCATTAGAATTTATTTTAAAAATGATTCATAGTCACAAATAGGAGGATTGCACTTTCATTTTCCTAATATTCCATTTCCCATTCATTTTTCTTGTGCACCTGGACCCTGTCGTTTTGTATGAAGTCCATCAAGTCAACTGTACAACAGCATTTGCCTGTTTCCTCTAATATATGCCACACCCTAACCACTGATGACCACTGTCGATGTAGTTCACTTATCCCTGTTTCTAAAGCTACTGCTACTAATATGGCCACAATCAAGTTTGCATGGATTCAAAAGGCGATACAAGAGAACTCACAGAAGTACAGTGAAGATACCGTTAAGAATAAAACTCCTCGTCTGTTTCTATCAATCTATATGGATGATACATTGGCAACGAAAATGTATCCACAAAATGCGAGTCATTTTGCAAGAGTTCGATCGATACCACCACATACGTCATTGAGAGTTTTCATTGTCAGACACCCCCCACTTGTGTGATTTGCACTCGCGATCTTTCTACACTAAATCAGTATACAATCGTTCTTCATTATTTTACAAATCAATAGCACCGGCTTTATCATCAACTTTCATCTATATCGTTCTTATTCCCCGTCTCACTAAGATTTATGGGCGGTTTGAAATCCGACAAGCGTAATGCGCGGGTTAAAGTGGTTGTTTAACGTATTGCAGCATTTACACATATTCGGCTAAATGCTAAAGTCAAATGAATGTGACGAATTCAGTTTCAGTTCAGTTTGTACGACCATTAAGCATGCACTATCGTGCGCCGGTTTTGGTTGCTGTCTTTTGACTGATCATTTGATCAGTAGGAGAAAGACAAGAAAGTTGATAGTAGAGTCGAATACAAAATGGAGAATTTTAGGGTGACTAAGGTTGAAGTGAAATTGAGAAGATGCACGAACGCCACTGTTGACGACACTCAGCCACAGCACTCAGTGTCTGTATCATAGGTTAAGATAATCCCGGAGTCGTCAGGTAGAGAGCATAACGAGACCCTTGTGACCCAGTCATCTGGTTAGGTTTCTCATACTTTCGTGCCAGGTCATAGCTTGACCACCTTTGGCTCTCTTCCACCCACTAGCGGTCTCGTCGAAAATAGCTCACGGTGGCAACCTATTTGGTGACCTGCATAACACATGCCCCACCCAACCAGCGTAAACTATCGAGGTCAACCACTTGCTCCAGTGGGTGACCGCGATTACCAAAACGCCTGGCCTCAGCATTGCTTGTTCGACTGCTCCACCAGATTCATTCAATCCTGTGTAGACAGCGGTGTTCAAACACCGACTGTTTATTGTTATCCTATTTCCCTAATGGCCAAGATTCTGCGCCGAACTGACCGAACTGCCACGGAATAGACTCAACAATTCACAGAAAACCGGATGTCGCGGGTGGGGGACCACAAATGTCTCAAGTTGACAAATACCAACCGAGCCTTCTGTATGCGACCTGACACTTCATCCGATGCGTACCCCGGGAGAGATGTCGCTGCCCAAGTACCAAAAATTAGCTACCTGCTCTAATACTTCCTCAGTTAGAATGCGGATGGGTGCTGGACCAACCGAATCTTGCAGCCATATTCTACACTTTGAAGGTGTAAAACGCATCCCGAACGTGGCTACACAAGCACTAAAACTATCCAGAAAAGCTTGCAACATACATGGACTTTCACTTAGTAGTACAAGGTCATGCGCATACTCCAGATCGGACAGTCTGCCACCTTGGAGTAAATCGATACCGCCATCCTCGCAAGAGGGTAGGGCTGTTTCCATCATCATATCTAAGACAAAATTAAATAGCAACGGAGAGAGACGGCAACCCAGTCTAACACCACTTTCCGTGGTGCCGTAAGCTTGGACTCGACTTTGGCTAAAAGTATAATGGGATGATAATATTGAAATAAACTTCTCGGGCATACTCTTTAGAATGTAACAAGTAACTAGGCGCATAGGGCAACACGCTACAGGCAAAACCCATCATAACTGAATGGCCTACGAGCTAACTTCAACATTGAGCAGTAGTGCGCAGAAATAAACAACGTCACAGATATAACTTTTTGTAAGTAATGTTTGCTGCTGGGCTTTCAGCGGTGAAATCAGTCGAAGTAATTGAGATCTACTCACATGTTTGAGGTAGTGGGGTTTTGAGAAAACACTCTTAAGAAGATTAGCTTACAAAACAGTAGCCCGTTGCTTACTAAAATATATATTTCTGCTACTCACAATGAAGAGAATCTGGGTTATATGATTGTCATTTGTATAGTAAAGCGAGAGACTGAACTACCTGGATGCGGGTCTATAATCAGTTGGAAAAGCAAGCGGCAAGTTACAACATAGCAGGTATAGATAGATCGGTGAACCACGCCCACATCTTGGGGTTCCAACAGAGGTCACAGGGCTTGATTGAGCAACTGAATTTGTTGGGCACATCCGGTTTGTGGCCCCGTTCAAGTTATGTATGATTCATCGAACTGAACATCAACCCTGGTGGACTGCTGGTGTTTTCAGAAGGCCCATTTCGCTTCTGTGTGGACTAGGCATTGGTCAAACGCAGAAAACAGTTGTCATTCCCCTAAGGCGACTAGTATACATTCACTCGGGTACCCATTCAGGATTTAGCACACGAGCAAACCACGCGCGGATTGAACATTAGGATTGCTGTAACATGAACTTTTTGTTACACAGTTCGGATTTAGGGGCACATATGACACATGTATACATTGTTGTTAAAGTCCGAATATTGTACTTTATATTTGGTTACATTTTATTTTCTGAAATTTGTCACCTTTGGCTTTGACGCCTTAAGCTTTCAGGAAAACAGAAGGCGAATAGACTGAGCGTCTTACCCGATATGAGGAAACCACCAAAACTGTTAGGAAATAGTGTTATTGAGAACGAGTTACTTGTCACCCATAACACACTCAGTTGATTTCAAAACGATGTTCAATCGAAAGAAATTCGGTTGACAGATCAACAATTTGTTATGTACTTGCTGGTTTATTCATTTATATTCCGAAGTATTAATGATTACCTTCCCTTCGCGTCTCCACTGACCGTAGTCACTGGCCATCTCTTCAGTTTTCCATAATGTTCCAAGCAGCCTAAAATATCCCTCAATCCCCTACCTCAAAAACAGGTAATAGAAGTGCATATTCAATAATCATAAGGGAACAGAATCATTAATTGATATTATATTAACATATGTATCAACATTTGTGTAATTCAACAGAATTATTTATAAACGATAAATCAACTTTGAAAAAAAGACAATGCTGCATTTCGTAGATTTGGTTTCATAGAAAACTACCGTTTGACTTGTGGTAAAACTTACCGGCACTTTGTGTTTTGCAGAGAAGTGTGCTGCATGTGCTACTCGACAGACTCAAATTATCGTACGTTTTCAACCTGTACTACGTATTGTTCAAATTTTGGTCTAAATTGTCCATGTTTCGCTGCATCACAGTGACATAGAATGATAGGGAAACTGAAGTGCAGCTTGGAAACGTTCGTAAACTGCATATACATATAAATATTTGTGCGTACCGCTAATGACGTTTGAATACATGTTATGTACATGCGTCCTTTTGAAACCAGCTTGGTGAATGCTATCAGGCGGATGTCATTAGAATAAAGACTAACTGAAAGATGATCTAGAGTCGTTCATGTAGGTCCTTTCGGCCTTTTTTCTATCCTCTGCACTGATTAGCAAAAGCTGTGACAAGTTTTACCTGCAGATTGTTATCGCAGGATGTATTATGCGGATGGTGACCGAACCATTTGTAACGATCCGAATTCGGAAGCACACAGGATCACTTAAGGTTGTTGGTGTGACAGGAGTGTTCTCCTTTACCGAGCGAGCTAGCGAGAGAGAGAGAGATCAGATGACGCTGATCAGAAGTTGTCCTCCCAGATGGTCACAAATGCGCAAATGCAGGAGCACACCAAGTATAAATGAAAACACAAAATTTTTTTCCTAAATACCAGTGTCCTAACAAGTAAGTTTATCTGTTAATCGCGACGCTTCACTTTCGAATTATCGGGAAGTTTAGAGTACAGGCCAAAAGAATTCGTTTTTTTTCAAGCCTTCAAATAAAACTGTTAAGAATTCCGAAAAACTCATGTTTATAGGTTTCTGCTCATAACTATTTGGTCCAAATTATCCTCGAGATGTTGTTATTTTTGGTCCGGAATCGTGTACTAAAAACCTCTTCAGAGACAGAGAGAAGTCTTTCAAATTGAAGCTTGATTATCACCATATCTCTCATCAACCGGGCGGCCAAACACTTGTGACCAATTGATCGTGCTGAAGTATGATGTGGTTTTATTATTATTATCATACACAGAAATACAAAAAGGTAATGTATCAATCGCTGTTAAGCTCTTAATGGTCTTAAAGCATTAAATTATTTTAGGAGTGAATTTGCGAATTGATCATAACTCGATACTGCGAAAGTAAGCTCGCGGTCAGCAGTGTAGAGTATATACGCGGGAACGTTAATCGATAAAGATTATTGATAAAAATTGTTACATCTATTGATTCGCATGATTGCCCATTATATCCTTCCGCGGTTGTGTGCAAGGAACAAAGAGCGGGTTAGAACATATGCTGTGTTGGCTTGACATAAGACCACGCTATTGTCGTGGGTACAATTTTTCTCAGATGAATGGATGAAAATGTCAATGAACTACAGTATTGAACGGGTTCTCCAGTATTGTTGTTTTGGGTCATTGAGGAAAATATATGCATATATATATATGTAATTTACAATATGTAGTATATGAGTGACAAAATTTCCCTGAAGCCCACGATCTGTTTCGCGGTTTTTGCGGCTCGTCAGGCATGTGTATCAGGTAATACTTTTTTCTTTTCATTCATATACTTGTACCAAGGAATTATATTCTCGTCACAATAACTTCATTTGCAACACCGGGTAAATTTACTTGGACTGCTCTTTCAGAACCAGTTCATTGGTGAATCAATACTACGATCCGTTTTTTTTGTGGTGGTTATTAGCTACTAATCCACCTACAAACACAATGAATCATAGAATTGATTCTTCAATGAACTGTAGGCAAACTTAGTTCGCTGTTCTCTACATCATCCAGGATGCCAATGCAAGCGTAAAGCAAATAGCCGGAGGTGATCTCCTCTATCTAAGTTTAATCTCTTGCGCAAATTATATAGATCGCACGGTAAGAAGTTGGTTTGAATGCCCCAGTGAGCACCACCTGTGATGGTCAAATTAAGGAAAGATCGACGATACCGTTGACGAAATTATGGATCCCTGCACAAAATCGAACGAGGAAAGCATTGAATGTTGTTCATCATACACCATTAGAAGCGGTTTGAGCTGATCGTTATATACTTAAGTGAACTAAGGTTGACTGCTCAAAAGCCCTGATTCGCTTCCTTCATATGCCCTCTCCCATTGTAAACATCAAGCTGAAACTTAGGCAAACTGTCTTTTCATTGATGCGACATTTCGTCCCCTTTGGATTTACATACTGCACTTTAAAATACTAGCGTTAAATCGATTCAATCACACAAAAGGTTTAGCATCGCGTTCTGAAAAGTTTGTGATGGGAGCAATAATTTTCAATATGTAAAACAAATAAAGAATAACAATTGTGGGACCTTTAGAAAAAGGCATAAACTAGAGTTCAGTAAACATAAAAGACCTAATCAGTAGCATGCTGATGGAACAATACATGTGAGAGATTTCAGAGTTAGAACAGTGGGAAAGGTTTTCTGCATTGAGCTTGTACCTGGCCAAGTTTGAAAATATTACTGAGGCATATAAAAAACGTTCTGTGAGAAGTAATATGTCGAAAAGGACAGCTTACCTAGATATGTGATATGTGTGGTTGTGTTGTATCCATACACTGAAAAAATTCTAATTGGAGATAGGGTCATTCTGAGGGAGAGTAATGCTGGTAGGAAAGCATTGGGACAGGTAATGAATGCTAATTTGAGTCCGTTATCAAGAGGAATACAAATAACCGATCGGATTATTAACTGGACTCTAAGATAGACACAGTTTTTACGAAGGTCAGACACGGTACTCCCACTGATGCTGTGCAAACATCCACAGGATCTGGTCAAATTGGCTTGTATCAGTGTTTATTCCTGGGAGAGAGGTCCAGAAAAAAGACCAAGACAGAACACTAAACTATAAGTCTTTGTTCCCCTTCGGGGAACTCCCTCTTAGACGTTATACCGATCATAATGCCTGGAATAACCACACAACATCTACAGAAAACACTTTCTACCTCGGGAAACCTTAAGCGTCAACATCTCCATCTCGGGCTGCATTCAGAATTCATGATTAGTTATACAAATATGGGGTTAAAAATGCTTGATCCAATAGCAATATTTGGGGTGGAAAAAAGCGATAGGTTATCGGTTCGCAATGATGGCCCACATCCAGCAATTCACACCAAACAAGTGACATTTCAGAGAGTCACGCACAAAAACCTCAAATAACACCATTGGGTCTCGGGATAGCTTAAACTGATCGCGCAATCATTGATGGCTATTGCGATCGAACAACTTTCCGTATATTATCCGTCATATTTCCGTCATTATCATCATCACTGTTCAGCGTAATACAGTAAAGCAAACTTCACTGATCGCTGCCAAACTCATCATGGATACAAGATAATTAAGAATGTGTGAGGAGAACAGGGATTGGGCCTATTTTTAGGGACGGGAAAAGAATGCGAAACTCTATGGTCAACACACAGAGTACACAGCCCAACTATGCCTACATACTAGATCAAGCATTCTGGACTGAAAAGAAGCGATAGCATGATCGCTATTGCTGTCGGTTCGCAGCCATGACATTCAGTGTCTCCAACCATGCGCTTTTGGAGTCTTTCGGACCCCAATCCGGAACACTAGAGACAACCACTCTACCTAATTGCTCTGTGCATTTCTTTATGCCTCGTCTCTACGTCATCTGCTAGCCTTCATGTGGCTTTCTCTTTCTGCAACAGTCACTGCAAATAAGGCGCGCTGCGGTAGGCGACCGTCGGACATACGCAGAACGTGTCCTAATCAACGGAGCCTCTTGAGGTCGATTCGAGGAGATAGCGAGCTCTTCTTTGATGTATTTCTTAACACACGACGACTTACGTCTAAGTTAATAACCCAGTCACTCCATTCCACTTGGGCCAGACTACGCAAGCATCGATTGTCGAACACTGGCAAACGACGGTTGTCTTCTACCCGCAAATTCAAGGTCTCACAACCGTACAGTAGAGCTGATAGTACAGTGGCGCAGTATACGCAACTAACGCGGGTTCCCACTTCCGATCCACAAGCCACGTTCTCTGCGGAGTGCACTGCTTGACTAATCTGATCCCATTGTTCAATTACACTACCACTCTGCAGTGCGTTTAGCTCTTGCCCTATTTCTGATTCAAAACGGCCATGAACGGCTGAATCAAATAAGCGATGATTTGCCAATCGAGTTTGGTGGGATTTTCTGCGAGCAGTGAGTTAGAGAGTGAACTGAATCCAAACCAACGCATGATCAGATTCAATGCAGGTGGTCCAATAGGACCTGCAGTTTGGTACTGAGCCATGCTAACGGTAGCTTACTGCTATTTGGTTGATCTGAGTTAGCATGCTAGTTGATTTTGAGGGCCACGTTGCTGTCCGTTGAGAGCTGTGTCGGAGGTTGGTGCTATATAGGAACAGGTGATGATCTGCGCAGAGCTGAAGAAGTCGATCGCCATTATCTGTTCGCTGGCAGGGCAGAGCAGAATGACCGTCTAGGCAAGCTTCCGATGCGCTCAGGTTTCCAATGTGAGCGTTAAAATCACCTGAGAGAACAACTATATCAGAGCTTCGGTTCAAAAGAATGAGTTAGGTGAATTAAAACTAAAACTCGTCATTTTGTGCATCAGAACTGCAGTTGGTCGGTGCATACGCTGAAGTGATGAATAAACACCTTTTGGTGTTGCTTCCTTTACGGACGCTGATAGACCCTGGGAGCCCCATCGCACATACGTGGCTGTTGACGGGGATCCAATCGAGTAGTGCGGCCTCGGTCAGTACAATGCACACACCACGCTGGCCTACTGAACGGGCTTCGGATTGCGCCAAACATGCATGACTGACAAGGCTTCAGAATCTGCCATCTATTTTGTGGTAAACTACTTACCAGGCTACTCGGAAAAAAACTTTACCGAGTGACGAACAAGTTCTCTGAGGGGATATTACGGGTTGGAAGAAGGGGTGAAGGGAGAACGTTGAGTACAGAAGATAGTGAAACAAAAGTTGGGATAGAATGGATGTCCGACTCGCTGAACGATGTTTGTTATTGTGGAGATGTAATGGTAGAATCCGTCAATACCGGATGAAATGTTGCCACGTTGGAGGAGTCAGTGCTGATGGAACACGCCCTCGCGGAAGAATTGAGTACTTATATCTGTTTTGTTGGAAAATAAGGCTTTCATTCAATCCATTTCAACACTGATGTGGTCTCTTTGTCCTTTTGCGATTTGAAGCAGTAGAGAATGACTTGTTCCGGAAGGATACTACCACAGCATTCTACCGAAAGATGGAAGTTAAGTGCAACAGTTTATGTGCATTGACAAACCCGTCCACTAGAAAGAAAGATAGTCAAATTGAATCATAAACAGAGCAAATATAAGTAAAATGATTTAAAAGATACCTAGAAAAAATTTACTGTTTTTTAAAAATATATATTTGACTTCATTAAACGGACTGGTTGATTCAAGTACAATGTGTTTGCATTAGAAACACAGAAACAAAGGCCAATGACGAGTTAGTCTTGCGGCGATAGTATTGTGGTGTCTTGTTCATTAACGTGTCCTGTAATGGAAGTACGGACGAAGGAAGTGAATCAATTTAATCATAAAAACCTCCGTTTTGGTTACAAAGTGGAACTGGAAATAGAAAGAATTAGGTACAACCGCGAAGAACACAACTACCAAATACGAAGCAAAATCTGTAAAAACAAAAATCGTGGACTTACTGGCATCAGTGACGTTGTCAATATGGTTAGATAAACGAACAAATAAGCTCCAAACCTTTCCGCAATCAGCACAAATCATAAACTATCTAGCAGTCTCTCATAATGTGTCATGATTTCTCAAATGAGTCTCGTATTCGCTATAGGCGTTTGGCTATTTCAATAGTCTTGGCTGCTCTCTAACGCGATCACCTCCAACGACGGATGAGTAGGTAATGAACCAATCAACGTTAGGTATTCTATGAATAAGTAAACTATGGGCCGTGGATAGCTTTTCCCAAGGATGTGGAAGGGTCTTGGCTACCGCCGAATTACAGTAAAAAGTGGGGCGAATTGTGGAAATCCTGCCAGCCACTACATAGAGAATTCCTCGGCATTGCTCGGTGACATCCTTGGAGGAAAATGAGCAACGGGAACTGAGGAGGCCCATTGTACCTACACTATCAATATTCTTAATGAATGATTTCATTCACGAGACTTATGAGGTGAGTTAACACATATTTATTGGATCCATGGAAGTAATATTTGTCTGGTGCGATGAGTTGCACTGGAGAGGTCAGTAGATCGATGAGATCCGTAATGTTGTCTCGCTGGAATTTTCCAGTACAGACCACTCGTGATTCATCAGAAACACATGTGCAGGTCTGCGTTCCAAGCCGTCACGTGGACTCTCATTGGATCGGCTGAATTATGAATTGTAAATGCACATCTGAGTGCTGGGAGTTAATAAAAGTCAGCGATGTTTATAATCGAATCACTACTGTCCCGATTGCTGATAGTTGATTGAGGCATGACAGAAATAAATGTTATCACTTCAGGCCAAGAAATAGAAATAAAGGCAAACACTGGTGAAAGAACAATACTTCAAACATAATCTTCAATTCCGGGCTGAATTCAAACGTGCATACCAGATGGTTGGGTGTTGGGCCAGAAGTGAAGGTCATAGTTTATCACCGAGCGGAACTTGTTTATGAATCTCTTCAACCATCGCCCAGCTTCCACATAAGATGCGCATCCTCAGACAGCTCCTTCGTCACTGTACCCAACCACCTCCCGAAACATGTGCATTTGTTTATTCAAAGAAAGCCAAAAACCAGTCGATTTGTTGGTTGGTCAGGTAGCGATATGATCCGATACTGGCAGAATCGTCGTACGTATTTCTGCACGTTGCTATTATCCACAACTGGAACGCATCGGTTGCTGAATTTTCTGCAAAGCGGATGTTTTCTCCCAGGATAGAAAGCTATCCCTTTTGGTTAGGGAAAAAATTGATTTTACTATTTCCAAATATAAAGCTGAGAAATTTTAATTACTTTGACTTTGACATTATCGTGTTGCGAATCGGTGAAAAACAATTTGGGCCCCTTTTCATCGAATGTGCCTCTTGATATGCAGTGAATTAAAACCATTGTCAAAACCCCGCAGTTCCGTGGCATGAGAAGGGGTGAATAGCAAGAGAACTAATATATTGTGACAATTCTGCGGCCATCAAATGATTTTACCGTCCTGCTATTTTTGGATGGCTTCATACAATCGTAAACGAGGTCTCCGCACGAACCGTAGAAAAAGGAGTGCTTTGGATAAGAAAGAGACAATTTTGTGATATGGAAGTCCTCTTTTTCGAAACACGAAGGGCTTGTCAACCGTGGCCTTTAGCTTCCTGTTAAGAATATGATTAATTTGAAATGTGACATTAGGTCTGATGGCGCGGGTGATTTGGTATCAACAGCAGTGAAAAATATTTGCTTAGCATTCAAATTCACATGAGATAAACTTCGAGACTAAAAGTTTTGCTTTCAAGAGATGTATTAACAGAGGTGATTTTCATCATAAAAATTATTGATAATTGTGAAAATATAGACGTTTCTATTTGGCGCAGAGGTCGGTCCTTTTTATGTCGAATATACATCCATGTTGTTTTAAAAAAGAAAAGCTTGTCTATTCCACATGATGCGAAGATCAACTTTTTTCTGTTGGTTCAGAATCTAATTTGATTTTATGCATAAGCTGAATTAAACCTCTTTAAGTTAACATTGCATATCAAACCGTTTTATTCATACCGCTAATTTTATCATATGAAAAATAGCACAAATTAGGAAGGGATTATTGTGATTATGTGTGGTTACTAACTGGTACGTTTTTGAAAGTATAATAAAGTTTTTTCTGAGCTAAAGGCGATTAATTTTTAAATACATGAGGACCAAATGATGTGAGGAGGGTATCGGAAAATCGGTGCGCCATGTGTTCTTTTATTGTGAATGGTATAATGTTGATAATGTTCACAATGATTCTGTTTATCTTTCGTTTTCTAAGATAATATTTTGGCTGGTAAATAGTTTCAATCAGTATCAATTGTTAATTCGATTCTCTTTTGGTTTGGCGTGACTGAATTTGTTTTCCGATGTTTGCGGTAGTGATTTGTTCACAGATAAATCAAACGCTTTGACGAAATAATCAATGATGTAGATTTTAAAACTAGATTTTGAGTCCGCGTCGCACTGGGTAAGATTCAGTGGTATATCATTTGAAAAGGGTTATCTCCATTTGAGTTCTTTCTTTATCGCAATGAACTCAAAACCGTCATTCGTTTGGATTGACTGTGTTGCAAAATATTTCCAGGTTTACTTGCATCTTACAAAGTTTAACTCCCGAATTATTCTTCAAGGCTGTCTGCTGGCGGATCAGCAGTATGCGTACTGTTTTCCGGAATAATCGGCTCTTGGGACTTTGGGTAAGAGGATCTCGCGAAAGTGTATTCACGTAGTTGGTAAAGTGAACATTGGGATTAGGGGCTCATCTGTTTTGTGTTTTCTAAGGCAACAAGGAGCAAAAACATTTGCAGTGAAGTTAAACTTTTTGATAGAAAAAGAGTAGTGTAACTTTAGGTTCAGAATGATTGTTTGACATACAGTAAGGCCGAACAGTATTATCCAATCCCTGAATTACTGCCATTGATTTCACGGCTAACAAGTCACAAAAATATTACAGCACCATTCAATTTTTGGATTTGAAAAATGTTTTGGAAGAGTATTATATTTGGATAAGTATTTAGCATTGGAACTCTGTTGATTTGATGCGCACCAGTCCATTTGTCCGGCATTTGCTCTGCGCAGCCGACAAGTACCAGTTGCGGCTCTAGCGACTGTGCCCATCAGTTCACAGCAAGAATGATCGGAGTTACCGGTTTAGGATTATTCGGAACTTGTTTTAAGGGATAGTCCGTAAACAAATTTGGTCCGAAAGCAAAAGAGACAACAGTACACTTACTGTTCAATCCGATCTAACACCGGGAGGCAAATCAAAACTGCTATACTCCTTTAGATAAACCCTCAGCTTACTTCTCTTTGTTGGCAATGTGTATCAATAAGGTTTGTTCCTTAAGCGAATACACAGTAGCACAGGATATTAAATCCAAGCAGTTGTTCTGGAGCAGGTTTGCCTCTGTGTTTGGCATTCAAAAAAAGGAACCGAATACACTGTTTAATGTGCGCTGAACTGCCGCGATAAACATTGGGCTAATTAGGTTGTAAATGGAACCCTTTTAGCACAAGAGTACGCTGATTTATGGCCCAGTGGGATCCCGGTGATTTCCACAAAATCGAGCCATTCGTGGACCACTGGGGAACAGTTGTTCCACGATTTGTACGGTCTTGTGAAAAGATCGAACCGGTTCTGTCTTTCTCAACCAACATAAATCATGGTGTGCAAGAGAAATATTGTTTTTCTGCACAAACAGTATTCAGGATTTATAGTTCATCATTCATAAGCATTTTTGATCAGTCCAGGACCAGTAAATAGTGAAACCTGCGCTGTCTTCAACGGGTATTCATGAACTGAAACCTGAAGTGAAACAGAATTAGAAATGACCTTTACGGACATCATAACTGGTTGATTTAAACAGGGCGCTGTCTGCACCGTATAGAGGATCGTTTACACTGGTCTACTCCAGGGAAGAGGTCAGGGAGAGATCACGCGAAACGGTAGACGATATATATATATGTATGCATTTAATGTATATATATATGTAACTAGGTCTAACCGCTTTTTACTACCAACTCCATTTGAGAAGATATACCAACCTTAATCTGTGAAAAAAAACTTCGCGAACGCATTCCAACAAGAGCAGTTACCGAAAATTTCCCTTATCAAGGCGAAACATTTCGCGATATCCGGAGAATTGTTTATACAAGAGACCAATAACAAGGTACTCAGAATTTAATTCCGTCCTAACTCGTCAGGCGGGATGAATATTTACTTCTTTTGATAGGTAGAACGAAATTCACTAGAAAACTAGATCAATAGGTCAGCTTTCACCATATGCTGGATTACTGGTTGGCCACCGGTGAGAGAAACCCATTAGCAAATGGACAAGCGACGCGATTTGAATTTGTTGGTAAAATCAGTACATGCTCTGCTTTGTTGGGCTTTCTATAACGGCTTTATATCACGTGGCCTGAGCTGCGATTTAAATTCAGTGACCATTTTCCAAACGAAAGCGAGAGGGAAAAACTGCTAATCATCCCGGATCATGCTCCAGCAATTCTTGTCTGCTGCGATCAAATACAATTATGATTTAATATGATCGAATTTCGCCCTCTTGATGTATGCCTTGATGCAGACATTTCGGTAATATGTAACCAATGGGACTTATGTTCACATCGAAACACTTTCACAAGACACCAACTGAATTATCGGATTTTTTTGCGTCTGGATTAAGTTGCCTCTAGTCTTCAATTATACGTCAAAAACAGCGAATTTTTCATCCGGTTGAGTATGGTGACACAAAAAAAACGCTTATTCAACGAGCCGCACACCTCAGGGTCCACTTTTAAAGATCAATTTATGTTTCTTGAGCTATCATGTTAGTTCTTTCAGTATTGTATATAATGCGTGAGTAGTTTGTAGCCAAGTAATTTGTCAGTTTAAGTTAGAATATTTTCATCAATTTCCTTATTTATTGCACACAGAATAAAAACAGACAAGCAGTTTAGAATACCTTTGCCTAACATAATAAACACCGTCATAGAGCAGGAATCACTTATTAAAAAGAATGAATTTCCATTCTGCTTTGCATAAAATATTGTCCAAATCTGAGCTGTAACTTTTAAACCACTATAAATTTTATTGCAACGCCCAAGGTCACGGTAATTCAATAGGTGGCGGAAGAGAACTAAGAAGATAGAAGTGGGAGATAAAATCAGGAATAATTATACTTTACCCGTAGCCATCAATATACAAGTATGATATTGGAGATTGAAATGTATTTCCAAAATGAGAGTGATGTTACACGAGTTTTATCAACATATCTATCAAGATATATATATATATATCTGTACATCACACGGATGATGACAGACTGTGTTCCAAAAAAAATTATTATAACGATCTTGATTAAAAGAATACTGCCAGGTTTCCCAGCCCAAGGTAGGTGAATATTTTTAAGGAATTCAAAACCGAAGCCGTTCGCTAGCCGTGCCTGACATGCAGGGGCGGGGTGCGAAAACCGCAATCCATTGTGAGCTGGTGTCCAGTTGATCGGATCATACGCCCTTTGGACGGAGTGAAATGTTCAAGGTAACCAAAACACTTAGATGCCCAATCGAGCCGGTGACCACTGCCACAACCAGGAAGAATAGGGTGGGTGTGGTTTGTACGTCCCTTCGTGATTAGTTTCAAATCAGTGTTTTTAGCCATTTCCCTCAGGTGAACTGCCAATGGTTCACCAGGTTGGTTATGACCCCCAGATGTTGAGTTTTCAGCTTCCCACTTTGGTGGGGAAACACCTCCCTTACGGGAATGCAGTGAGCAGGACTTCCTCAGTAGAGGCTATTTGAGACGCTTGGTCGTATGGGAGCATCTCGCGAGGTTCAAAGGTAGGGTCACCAGCCACAACCCTAGACAACCACTCTCGAACGTAATGAGGTTTTCGGAGACAGTGGTTCAGATCGTTCACAACGACATGCTATTGTGCTCCAAAAACGGGTTGCAGGGTTCAGTGAACATGGTCCGACGTATTTTACCATGGTTATTCCCAAGGGGCCCGATTTCCTGAAGATGAAATTCATAGTTACCACTTTGTCAAGTCTATTCATTTGAGGATAGTCGCACACACAGATGAAGAGAGAGAGAGCTAGAGTTGCCAGCAGTTTAGAAAGATAACGGTACTGGTGAAGAGAATTGCTCGAAAGGACTGGAGACTAGCAACGCAAAACGAAGAAGAGGATTGCGGCTTTGGTATTCACCACTACCGATGGCAATATTCCAAAGGTTGATCGAGACACTGAAATAGACTGTCGTTGGAGATTTTTTTAAACATTGATATTCGATCGCTTGTAAGATTGCCTTGAAAACAGTTAATTGTTTTCTGAGTTACGTTCCATCAATTAAAGCGTTATGAATATGATAGTGTTCACAGACAGTTCGCTGAAAAAGTGACCCTTAATATTGGGACATTGTATGGAATATAACTGCAGGGAATTGGGGAACCAGAATGAATGTTTCACACCAGCGCCTAAGGCAGGATGAAGGAGCAACGCGAACGGTGGATAAAAATGTACGCGATACGATTTTGGAAAACAGCAAGTTTCTCACCTTTTCGAATGAGTAAACTGGAAGGGTAATTTTGAATTTTTTAGACTTGAACTCAAATGATGCTAAGAGACTTGACTTCACCGGTTTACGAGCGAAGAGTGTGGCAGCATAAGGGAATTTTCCAACCGGAGGGGTATGTCAACAAGCACGGTTATATTCCGCGCAGGACAAGGCCGACTGAAGAGTGCAACAGATGGCAACATGTTCACAACACGAGGTCTGAGCAACACGGTTTCAGATGCACAAAAGGTTTTATTTAGTACATGAAAATAAGCATTACGATTGCGTGAACGAACAACACTGTCATATATACAATGAATCTCGGAAATGGCAACCATCAAGAATTTCGGCTACACACAAAACAACAGCGACAATGAGGGCTATCCAGTCAAGACCAAAAGATTAACTACCAAAGGACGATTCCTCAAACGTCGTATACAAATTAAAGTGCCGAGACTGCGACAAATACTACGTGGGGACAAACCAGCAGAAAGCTCAAGACACGACTCCACGAACACACACTGGCGGTCAAACGACACGAGGAGAAATCACAAATCTCATTCCACATGGATCCTGAGAATCATGTCTTCAAACTGGACAACGCAAGAATAATCGGAAGAGGACCCACCAAGTCAATACGGGAATTCATTGGAAGATGACGTTCCAGATCGGATATTATAAGTAAGCACACAGAACTAGAACCTATGTAAGAAAACACTGGTAACCCGAGAGTTCCCCAGCTAGAACCGGTTAAAAACCATTTCTAATCAGTTTCGAACCGGTTCTTAACCGATTTGATGTTGCTCTAGCAAAGCCTATCGAACAACGAGAGAAAAGGATGGTTACCAAGACAACGGAACAACCGATCAAATCACAGCAAACGGTTGCTGTTGACCATTAAGAATAAAGGGACGCAAACAGCCAATCATAAGTCCCAAACAGAACTACATTAGCCCTGTCGAACTGGAGATTGGCGCTTCCTTGCGGTCGCACTGATGGTGTTGCCTAGCTTTGCTATGAAACGTCTGCGAACAACACTTCCTGCACGGATAACGCACCAAAACCAACATCCGCATTCAGAGCTACAATCACTCCACTTTATTTCAAACACTGTACACCCACGTCCCATCATCATTGATGCTCTCCCGAACTGCTCCAATTCACCAGAACTGTTTTCTATTCCTCACCGACTGGATGGGGTACCCAGCATGCGCAAACATTTCTGAGGCCGAGCTTTCCTTGGAGGATGGTACGGATTGATCTCAATGAAACCCCGATGATAATCGCCAAGTGTGCGACTGTCACCCGAGCATCCTCCTTTACCGTCGATTGCACAGCAGCAGTGTTGTCCACTGTGGTGGTCTCCATAGGTCGACCACATCATGCTTCCTTAACCACGGTTCGCTTGCCACGCTTCAGTTAAGCAGCCCAATTAGTCACGTTGCTTCTCGGAGGCACGTCATCACTTAAAACATCTCGTAAACGATGAGCACTCTTCTTCTTCCTTTTCGGCTGCTGCTGCTGATTTAAATCACATTTGCAGTCGTACAAAATCGTGGCACTTCAATGACATAGACTGAGTTCCATCCTTACACTGCGAGTATAGTGACCCTTAAGACTACTCATATTTCATTCTGTGTGAGTTGCAATCACTGAATAGTATTTACAACACAACATATTCTATTTCACGTTTTCGTTGCCCGGTCATCTGGAACTCGTACTCGTCGTGTACTACCTAGCCGAAACTATTTTGGCTGGTAATGGGATTACGGTGGACAATAAGTGCAAATGAAGGAAGGAGGAATATCACCTTGAGCAACACCGCAATCCTTGGGGTAGGTAAAGCATTTTTGATCAGCGCAAAAGACATCAAACGTAACCAATCAAGACAAACTATTTACTATAAAGGCTAGTCATCGCGGATAAACTAATTTTGATTGTCAGATTCCAGTTGGAGGAGACCATCACGGATTGTCATCATTTCGTCTCCAAAAGTCGCCATTCGTGCACGATCTTCAAATGAGAAAACCACAACAGAAAATATCCTTGTGTATACCGGTCATTCTTCTGTGCATCAAGGTAGAGTTGGGGATGGAAAATATCGGGACCAGTTGCAAAATGACAAAAATGTTTCACAGTATACGTATGCGCATGTGTGTACTATGTCGCATATTACGTCTCATACAGTGTGGTAAATAACCGTTTGAGAACAAAATTGAGCGATGAAATTCAAGCACAAAACAGGCACCACAAAATGAGACCGATCTCGTGTTTGTTCCATGCCGGGCGTCACGTTAAACGAATGCTCGCGTTTATGTACGTTGAACAGACAGTCAAACACAGCATTGCTTTTCTAAGTTCAAGTGCCATCCAAAAATATTTTATGTACTGAAATTCCAAATTTTTGATGCTGACAAGGTTGATGAGTAAGCGAGCAAGAACTAATGTATCTACAAAGCTAAGATTGTACAAACAAATTCTTTAGGGAACGTGGTTGTGAATGGAAGAACAGCACGCTGCTTTTCTATTCTCTCTGCAAATTCTACCCTTGCGTAGATCAAAATCTCTATGGATTTGCAGATAATCGATGCAGATTAGTTCCCTTCCTTTCAGTAGAAGCGCTCTGATTCGAACAATCATGGGTTTGCGGTTTTTCCCCGTGAATTTCGTAATTTTGTTGTCTGATTCAAATATGTGTATAGAATTTCGCCGCTCATCCTAACAATTCTAATGTAACTATGCAATAATAAGGCTAGAGGTTGCTTCACAGACATAAAGAAATGCAATTACACGATGACCAGCTTAGGATGTTTCAATTTCACCTAGAATCACCGTGATTACGTACATTTTGAGTAACAGCTATTGTTTGAGCTACGATGTACGGTTCTAGTTCTAGTTTCAACTCGTCGTCAGCAGTCACAGCCTCCCCACAATCTCCCCTAGACTAGGCACGTGGAGAGCGTTACCAATAGGGTTTGTCAGTTTTTATTCTATGCTTTAAGGCTTAGGGAGCTTGCTGTTCCCCCAAAGGTAATTTTCAAATTCGTGGTCGCACACATCTTCTCGCATTGCCTTTACTGTTCCCAGTATTTTTTTACCAGCCTGAAAGAAAAAGATTTCATAATAATTTCTAGATCCATAAGCTTCCTTTCCGGATATAGTGGCAAGAGATGTCCTGTTTGATTTCATATTGCACGGCTATATCAACGCATGTGAAAGAATGACCGACGGAGTCTTGAACAACGAAGATCACTGCTTGCACAACGAACTTTTTAAATGCATGTCAATCCCCCGTGCCCACTCCCACTATAGGCTTATTCCCGCACACACCGTCCCGTACAGAAACAGCACCCTCCCTTTTTCTTGCTCACCTTTTTAGTAAATCGGGCATCAATTTTTACATGTTTGGTTGAACAAATCATGAATTAATTAATTAATTCATTGTTAATCTGTCACTGTCGTCCTCCTTCTAGTAATTTGCTCTCGTTTTTTATTTAACCTATTCACACTCGGATGCCACCCCCTCCCCAAATTGCACTGTATTATCCTGAAAAATCACTGAAAGTTCACCCTTCGGATGTATAAGGCTTATTTTAACTTGATTTGCATTTCAACAATTATACTTAGTCTATTAGCCTAATGATCTTGGTTAACTCATTCTTCCATAATGTCGGCATGCGTCTGGGAGGAATCTTTGTCGGTGCGGCGTTTCCTGTATCTATTCGATGTTTCACTAAGCTTGTCCGCCCTAGCTGAGTGTCACTCCTCGTTTCCATTCAAGACTAGTTTACGTGTACGCCTAAAGCCATGTCGGATGAAGTTCAGTTTTAAAACGTGTCATCTTCTGACTCCGTGTCCAGTGAAGAGGCTATGCTGAACAGCTAGTGCCGTGTCACGTGACCAACTCTAAGCTGTTCTTGTATCAATCCAATAAATCTAAAGGACACCATCACAGAGGTCGACCACCTATTGAGAGAAAATCTTCATCTAATTGTCATATAGCTCTGAGAGAGAGAAACAGTTGATAAAGGTGATCAATGTGTTAACGTGATCAGACCTGACCAGCTGCCTGGTGGCCTAGTGGGTAGGATGCTTGCGTTCTATCTGTTAGGTCTCGGGTTCGATCCCCGGTTTGGTCGAAGGGCAAGCTCACTGCTGATGAGATCCAACCAGGTCAAAACAGCTGTCCAGTGGTACCCAGCTTTTCAGGTCACACCTTATTTACGCGAAGAATTCATTATCAAAACAAATAAAGTCCTCCATTTCTCATGAACAAAACCATTTTTTTTAAATTGGTGACTGTAAACTCTGACGATTCTAGCTCATAGGGATTTCAGGATTGTTTAAAGCCTCTAATTTTCAATTTTCCTTACATTTCGACAGATCGATTGTTTCATGTTAGATGAAAACGAATTTCGGAAACGTGTCGCAACATTGAGATAGCAACATAAATTAAACTAAAAGTCAGATAACACGGCCCGACTGGAAGTGTATTCATTCATAGGACATGACGGAAATCGGTGTGTTCAAAGCTCAGAACTGCATCTGACCACAACCCGTTCATGTCTAGAGGAATGTAAACTATGATAGGAAGATGAAGAGGGTGCATTATGCCCTTAAATCCAAATGTCACTCCAGTTCTATACTCACTGTGGATTGATGTGATTGTGGGTGGCTGTTGGAGAGGACTAGTGTTGTAACGATGGATTTGCAGTGCATATTCGAATCGCTCCTGCTTTGAAAGCGGCTGCTGTGCGTGTGAGACCGAAGTGATGTGATGGAGAGATGTGATGCACTTTTCTAGACGACCCCAAAGGCAGATTTGGTGTTCACTGGTTGAACTGTCCCACGCAGATGGCCAACATTAGCTCTCCTTAGGACATCTGCTATGCAACACTGCCGTCAAAGTAAGGAACGCTCTTAACCCTTTTGGAGAAGGATTTGCGGGACTCAACACAATCTCGTTACAATGCGGTACCCAAACGCATTAAAAACGTGCTACGGGAAATGTAACGCCACAGCAGCGAGAACCATGGCAAACAACTGGTGGATGACAGTTTTGACCTTGAAGAAACCCTGAAGTGATAAATCGATTGATAGGACTTTAAAAAGTCGAATCGGCGCTCAGTCATAGCACAGCATTAATAAGACGCATCATGTCAGGAAGAAACACTTTGAGTATAGGGACTCTAATGCAGAAAAAGAAAGAATTGGCTTGTTGATAATTGTGTTCTTTTTTCGCTTAGGCAATGATGGCGCATTTCATGAGAATATTCTGAAGATTTTTAACATAATGCGGTACAAGAATGGTTACCACAGCCCCTGAACCCTTTTTGAAAGCATTTCTACAACCCCTTTTTCTTTACTTCACAATGGTGTGAAAATGATTCACAGGTGTCATGCAATTGGTTCACTGAATTGGCAATTCGGTATTGACGAGGAACACAACGTGAACTTCTGGTTCGTGCACTTTTCGGACGTGTACTAAACCAAGAATTTTCATTTGAGATCTGTTTTTGTTTTGTTTCAAAGATAAATTCTGAATGGTTTCTGAAATGATTCTAAATAAGTTTTGAACAATTGCTCAGGAATCTGAAATAAATCAAAGAATGGTATGGTATTTCAAGCAAGTTCCTAAGCGCTGATCGAATTTTGAACAGTACTCACTCCCGTTAAAAGTAACTTGCAATATGCTGGCTGAGCAAAACGTTTCCAGATACACAAAAGTTTACGTTGTTATACAAAAGTAAACCATACATTTTATTGAATTATTCTTCATCAGGGTTCGTGCACACGGTTCTATGAGCTCAAATCATTTGATGAAATAGCTTCATCATGCTCAAACGAGTAATACTTTTACCAGTTCGTAGAAGGCCTCCAATACAGCTCTGTTGAAGACTCGCTTGAATTGTGCAAACCACTTAAACACTGCTTCTTAAGGACGCTTTATCATCAAAAGCAGCTCTCGCAAACGACCAACACCGTAACTGCTTTTAACGATATATGTAGTTGTAGAAAACCATCACTCTGCAGTGACATCGACTGAATTCCTTTCATCCTTCCAATCCGACTGTATAACGACCCTCGTATGACTTGCTTGCAGTACTCGGCTGTGTTAATATTTGGTTCTGTGTGTGAGTTGCAATCGCTGAACAATATTCACAATACCAGATTACAGTTCACGTTTTCTTGTCCGGTCAACTGCACCTCGTACTTGTCGTATACACTGCGTATTCGGAACCTCGTTTTGCTCAGCTCTTATACGGATGCTACAAAATCATTGCACCTAATACAATTCTTTTGCACAATCACTCTGAGCATATAGTCACCTTTTATTGTTAATCAATATTTAGTGTATGTGGAGCCAAAGAAAAATAAGACACAAATGTCATGAAAATAGGGACTGCATTTTTTACATGAATGTGCATGAGTAAGTGTGATTAGGAATTGCTCAGAATGAAAATTGGGAAAAATGCGTACAAATTGTGTTACCTCTAACAGCACTGGACACCTAATTTCATCGTAGAGTACGAAGACAAATGTGCGGTGCTTGTCGACTAACCACGAATCGCAAAATTCCACAGAAGTGCTAACCGTAATCAATCAGCAAACTGCGGCTGAATTTCATTGCAACTCGAATCATTATTTGTGCTCCGAAAGTTGATTGAATTGTTCACCGCTGTCGAACGTGCCTGAGACAATTGAAATTTGGGGACAGCTTGAGCCGTTTGCGTTGATTTTTTTCTGGATAAAGCTATCCACAAGTGAACATAAAAGAAGACGGACATCAAATTGAGTCAATCGGGACTGCGTGCAATTCTTTGTCGAAGCAAAATAGATTCGCGCTGATGGAAACGAAAGCTTTCCGTCGGTTTTTCGGTTTGTGTCTCATGATGATATTCTCACGAGTTAAAACGCTACTCAGAATTCTGAATGAAATCAATCACAGTGAGCGCCGCTCAAGAAAAATGCACAAAATATTCCTATTTTAAATAGATGCATGTTAGCTAACAGCATTTGTACATTAAAAAGATGCTTTTCCGTAAAATTTGACCGTAGAATTCAGAAAAAATCACTGGATAAAAGTCAAGAAAGACTGAGAAAAAAATAAAATCATGGTAAACATATACAGTTTGTGCAAAACACGATCTTTTGTTTCGGTGTCTAAATATAAAGATTGGTTATATGCGGGAACAACTCGGAATTTGCAGACCTCGAATGAATACGTTTTCTAAGAGTCAACTAGTGAAACTTATTGAAATGAGGTGTTGCTTGCATTGTAAGCAAGTAGTTTAAATGTACAAGAAGGGCAACAAGATGTGAGCTCATGTGACTGTGAACCATGTTGTTAAAAACATGTGCATCCAGTAACGGTATCAGATATGTGTGCAGTACCTCAAAGCGGGACGATGGTAGATTCTGCAAACAGGGATACATTGACCGGAAGTGAAATAAACTTGACACTGAAAAGGTCAGAAATTATCCTGGACCCGCGTGATGCAAGTTCAACAACAGGAGGAAACCAAAATTTTACAGAAAAAATGGTAGCCCCTTGAGCAGTAGACGCATAATGGAGTGAATGAAGCGAAACAGCGAAACAGGGTTAACAGGTATCACCTTGGTGAGCTGAGGCCCGAATATTAGTGCCCCAGGCAGAGATGGTGTGACGATTGGCAACCGCGCAAGTATTATTTTCTCGCGAGTGCTTGCATATCACTGTATCTTTTGGGTTTATAAAGTTTTATTAGCTTTGCCTTGCTAATTGATCTTTAATCCCAAACCACGGAGAATAGGACTGTCTGTGTTTCCGTACCACCCGGAGTCTCGGTCACCTCGACCCGGCTGCCGTTCCCCTGCACTGAGTTTGTCGCACGTAAAGCCCGAATCGTTAGGAGTTTATCCACTCCGCTGAGCTGAGTAAAGTAATCGCCATCGCAAGGGACGTTAACAGAGTAGGCAAAGAGGGGAAAACGAGAGTTGGGACCAACGGCGAAAGCAGGAATACTATTGCTGAGAGTTTATAAAAAATGGCGAATGAAGATGGCATAGAAACCGGGAGGTTGGCTGAGAAGCGTAAGATTTTAACATTTTTCATCCGTTACGAAGCACAGAATGGCGTGCAATTCGTTAACATGATTGATCGGATGTGATTTGTGTCAGGTGTGTGTGATGTGCCGAGCGAAAAAATGCTGGATGGTTTTGATTGTGCGACAAAATAAAGGTCGACAATGAGTAGTCAGTGATGCAGCAGAGGTGAATGAGGGTATTGTGAAACTGGATGTAAAGAGGTGGTGAATTCCCTAACCTGTTGTAAAACATTGGGGTCCTGGTAACGCGTAAGTTTTGAAAGGCGGGAAAAACAAAGTCCAACAATTGCTGGTAGGGTTGTTAGTTAATCTGGTGGCCTCAAGGAGAATGAAATATTCAGTTCTTGTTATTTTTAGATGCTGTCTGATATATTGTTCCGCTTTTACCCAAGTTCGCCGAAACAATATGGTTTTGGGGTTCAATGTAAACTGTGTAAAGCTGTTTTTCCTGTCGACTGTACGGGAATATCATTTAAAAGCCTTTTGGTTTCGATACCTAGATAGATAGAGGACAAACAGTTGCGTGCGCTGAAGGATAGCCTCTGCAACAAAGACTGCTGGAGAGAACGCGCCGGGAGAAAAGGTCTAACCTCTCCATGAAAAATGGCTGTGAATTCTTCGAAGACAAAACGATTTAAAGTGGTGTAATACCAGGACATGGGGCCACAATGGGAGATGATAAAAATACTGCGAATTTTCACGGTGATAAAACACAGTGGTCCGGCACTTCAAGAAAATGGGATTGATGCAAGTCAGGAAGGGAAAAGAACTGGGAGTGCTGAACAAGTTAGCGGTGTGGGTTTTGACCTCGGTAAGACTAAAGAAGATCAAATAGTGATCAAAACAACTGGGAGAACAATAGAGAATGATAAATTATGGATGTGAAAATAGGATAGGACTCTTAACTCACCGGAACTACAACTTGCGATGTAAACCAGTGAGATTAGATATACAGTGACTGGTGCGTACTGGTAAACCCACGCAAGCATATCAGCTTTGAAGAGAAAGAAAAAATATAACAGGCAGTTAGCGGGAATGCATCAGATCTCCTAAAGAAGACAATTGGCTTCCGGCAAGCATGGAAATAAGTGCGTAGTGGTTCAGAAAAACCGGCAGCCGGACAACAATCGGAGTCCCGAATTTGATAAAGTCCTAACCTGAAAGGCATAGTGTAGTGCTGGGAGATAGCAGAGCTGCATGCTAACGTTGAACGTAGCATACCTTACGGAGCAAACCTGGTCCTCAGTAATGTGTTTATTACGCAATACGTGACAGTTTGTATCATAACGTATTATATGCATTAAATGTCGATCCTTGACAGTGAGAGAAACAACTCGTCCAAACGACTACCCTATCAGTTGGTCACTTCCTTTAAATTAATTGGCGCCTGTATGAAGAGCAGTTCAATGCTCCATACTACTTCAAAATTAATTTTCGGCATATTTTCTTGTACTGTACTTGCGTTTTGTCAGAAGGCTTTGAATCCAAGTTGGCTGGAGTTGGAAAAGTGAATCAATCACCCATGAAAGGTCTCATCATGTTCAATATAAAACTAATACTCATTAGTTTGGGAAAATTGAACGAACCCTTTTGGGATTACAGGCAAAATATTTCGAGTGTAGATCCAGTAGATCCCAAAATGATAAAGTACACTTCAATCAGGTTTGGACAAATTTAACAAGGAGCATTCACCGGCATTTTAAAGACAAATAATGGTTTCAATCATTGATAAGCTGGTTAATAAAGAGGCAACATAAATTAAAATATGCTTGCGTGCTATTCATTTTCATAAATGGCTCAAATAGAGAATGTATATGCAGAAGACAGGGCTTTTTTATATAGATTCAATGAGTAGATAATTGTCAGAAATTAGCCCTGTGTAGGCAACAATGTGAACCTATTGAGGTGGCTGAAAGCTCTTTTGTAGCTCAATTAGTTGAGAACGGGCATTCACTTGGTTATCATTTTGCACATCGCATCATTATTAAGCGAATTCCGTTTCACCAGAGCAGATCAAATAAAATCCGCTCGCCTGGCAACAACCTGAGCAATTAGCGTAGGTGAGCTAAACGAGTCCGGGCACTTCGACTTTCCTTATTGGGGACGCGATTACCTGGTAAGCGAGCGCATTATTGACCTCAAATAGACGCGAACGGTTACACTTACCATGCCTTGTTATTGAGCCAGTTTTCTCTCTCTCTCTCGCATACGCCTTCCTCAACTCCTCCATCCTTATTGGAAATGAGATCTGTTCCACACACAACAACATCACAACACTACCTTAGTGTGGATGCGATAAAATGAAAATCAAATCTCCGTAAACCTATAATCATCGAGAAAATTTGTCATGGTTGAGGTATTATGAGCATAGCATTACAGTCATACAACTCCATATTTCCCATTGAATTTCGTTTTGTCTGTAGGTTCCTCTCAAACTGACCCCAGGTTATGTAATTAAATAAAATGCTTTCCGCATGCCTTATCTCCTCATCTGTTAAAAAAAACAGCCCCCAATATTGCTCTATCTAGGTATAAATTATGCGTAACAGTCTCACAAGCGCAAGCAAAAACACAGCTATTATCACAATACCTGGATAATGGCAAATCTAGGAGACGGAATTCAACCTAATCAAGTAACTCAGCCGGAACTGTACCGGCTGATAGAAAACATACAATCAGTGATTTCCGTTCCATTATGCTTGAAATACTTTCGGCAGATTAGTGAATAAAAAAAGAGAACAGAGAACAATAAATAACAACAAAAAACATGCAAACTACATGAACCGAAGAACTAGGTATGTCAAATCCAGCGTTTCACCGGTAAAAATGTCCTAACTGGACGCAATCGCCAGGCAATTGTCTTGTGAAAGTGTTCAAACAAACCTTAACCACCATTTCGTGTTGGAATCAAATGCTAATCTCCATCATTGGAGGACATCAAAAAAACGGATCTTTTATTTCCTTTCAAAATACACACTGAATTTGGGTACACTGATGAACGCTCCTCAATTTTTTTTGACTTGCTTTTATTGAACAAATGTTTGTTCAAATTTTAATGAAGCTGAAGTTGCCCAAGTTAACAAATGTTGTCCATTCTCTGGGCCACCGAGGTTCGATGCAAAAAGAATATCAGCATTTGAACATCAAAATGCCTCGGTTTCCTCGGTTTCAAAAATCACTATCAACGTGAGAGTTGGTATTTGAGTTACCATTCAATAATGGAATCTGCAAAAATGCGTAAACGTTGGAATGCGCCTACTCGTGAGATCGTTATGCATGCACCCTTTTATTAACTTACAACAGATATGAATTGATCTTGACAGCCATCACATTGAAGGTTACTATTTGCGGTCGATAAAGAATGACATTTTTATGGCAGCTAACTTCCCGAGAAATCTCCAACAATCGACTGAATATTGGACGCAGTACCGTGCAGTACCGTAATACGGAATACGGGCTCATATAACGAAAAGTCGTTGGAAATCTCTTGTTAAATTTCGCAATTGAACCCGCCACGATCAAAGACAAAGTCTTTTACGATGATGAGATGCACATATTGAGCACAGAATGGCTAGATAGATTAATTTATAAATAGACTGACCAAATCGGTGATAAAATCGTTATTGACAAACCTCTCTCTTTGGTTAGGTTTCGGAGATTACTGATTATGTTTGCAGAAAGAGAGCCCTACTTCTACCTATCAATTCGTTCCCCGCAACATTTGTTCTTATTTTGCATGTGCTACTACCCGTTGTATGCATCTTGTTTACTTACATATGGAATCAGTGTCCATAATCACTTTGCTTCAGTGACTGGAATATCGTATTAGAACTGTGTCTACTCGAAGTTTGCTCCGGTATAACTCTATTCTACCTTGATAAATTGTAGTTCGTAGTAAGTCGTTCTTCGTTGAAAACATCCTACTATTCTACTATCCGGGTTAGCAGATTCGCTGCTTGTGCTTCTAGGTCAAGTACCAAACCGTTTATTACATTTTGCGATTTGCTGGTCAGTTCTAATTTGCAGTCCACTTTCTCCATTTGTTGTGGGATTGTGCGTACCATTAACCCAATTAACCAGACGTCAAACGTGAACAACTACTAAAATGCTGGTGATTTTAACAACAAACACTGATTTTACTTCAAACTTCATCAATCCTTTTCTCTCTTTTCTACCTCATTTTGTCGCTATACGTTCAGTTGCTCCAATACATGCAGCCACATCGGTCAAACTACAAGTCTTCCGTTATCGGAAGGAAACCTTTGAAAAGCAAAACAATACTTGTGAAGATAAGCCAGTTTGGAAAAACGCACAACCCCAGTTAATTCAACACTCACTCAGTTTTTCACTATTGTCCACCATCTGTGTGACTCTCATCTTATTTCGGTCACCCTTTTGATCAACGTTTCAACACCATCGGATACAATCTCCTCTAGCAAACCAACTGACCTCGATATATTTGATACAGTCCAATGGACTCGTTGCAATCTGTTCATCCACAGATGTCAGCACCTGTAACTTCATCCATATGCAGCAAGGTATGATACAACCCTTATTCCCGAAACTTTCAGCATTGGAGCATTATTTTCGCCTTCTTCCAGATCCTGAAGGCCACATTCAATGTTCGCATCGTGGTGATATGTTCATATAAACAAATCTGTTTACCTGTGCATACCTCCTTTCTATCCATATAAGTGAAATGCATTCATTCAGAATCGAGTAAATGTGAAATTGTACCGTACCAATTTCTCGGATTGTTTCTGGATGCCCCTATTCATTGACATCATTGACATCAGTTAGCTCTGTTCTCTTTTGTTTACCCTGTGCCCATTGCTGGGATCCTACCGGTCTTACCAACACATAAACTCCCCAGAGAACCGAGTGACATTGTTTAGTTGGCTTACTCCATTTAAATATTTGGTTTCCTTAGAAATTCCTTATTCTTTGGCCTGACTCGCTATCCCCGTTCCGTTTTGTCTTACACTGCATGGTTTCGGAGCTAGATCACTCATAGCTTGAGATATCTTGCACATCATGGCTTTTTATCCTTGCCCATGTACATGTAGCTTGCTGAACTGGCGTTCTATTTACCTGAACTTGGTGGGAAGTTCGTTTTCTGCATGTCACTCGATCATCACTGGGCGTTAATCTGGTACAGCACGTTTCGCCTAAACCACCCCTGAAGAGCATTGAAACTCCCTATTGTTCTCAAAACGATTCCCGTTCTCCGTCCGATGAATGTTCACGGAAAACGGACACCGACCGAAAAAGGAACGTTGCGATTGTAAACGGATTTAGCCTTTCACAGCATTGACTTTGCCCTGACCAACCGAGTACGAGGACAACCCGTGTTCTACTGTTCAAGTCAAGATAATGAACAGACACAATCAAAGTACAGGAAAAAACACTTAAACAATTCGGGGATACAACGAAAGCATTGGAAGAAGAAAGCTTTACCTTCGTGATAGCACTTTCGCCAATTATTATCGACTGTAGATAATCGGAAGGCTGTTCTGTTCTGCATTTTTCCTTCAATTATTAGAATTTCTCATCGACTGATATGCGCCAGTCAGCATGCTGCATTCATTCAACGATGTTATATTTGATAAGTTCGTGTTTTTGAAGCGAATCTCACGAGTGACTGATCATGCATGCTATTGCAATATTGTTATTCCTCGTGCCCCGTTTTTTCAAACCAGCCGCTCGATCTCTCTGAAAAATAAATCAGGACAGAATTTTTTTCAACCCAAACAAGAACGGAATCGTCGTTGAGGGTGCGTGAATTACTAAGGGCGGTATTCACGTGTGAGAGAACACAGAAACATTTATCGGCTTATGTCTCGATCAACTATCAATCAAACAACCTGAGTTATCTAAACCAGACAAGCGAATATGAATTAGTGATTGATACAGTTGAATTAATCGGATCTGCAATGTCTTGCGGAAGATAGGAATTTTACCCTAACATCAGTTGCTAGTTCGTGAATTAATCAACATTTACAATTTTTCCGGTAAATAAATGAAAGTCTTCCAAAATGAAGAACTACACCTTTGCCCCTCGGACTTTAGCCAAAACACGCAATGCTTTAGCAATGCTTTAGTCGTTTAGTCATTCCGCTGTGGGCTAATCAGATCAAAGAGTATCGGAATATTCTGAGGCCAAATAGTATTGAAAATTTTTAATGCCTGCAAATGTTGATGTTGCAAAGCTTGATTAGGAAATGAGAAGGTGTGGTGGTCACACGTTGCATCATATGCGGATTGGAGAATGCTTAAACCATGTGCCCGTATCGTGGCACATCCCTTAGAGCTTCAGTGTTTCCGTCTAATATGCGACACTCCTGTTAATAAAAATATCAAATAGAGCACAAACGGTATATTGTTTTGTATACACAAACCCAGACACAAAAAATGATACGGAAATGAACGCTCATATGCCATTTCTGCGAGGTGGACACATTAACGGTTCAAGAATAATAACCACCGTTCGCAAAAGATACACCCTCTAGTAACCTTTCCCTCATCAGGTTTTAGAGAAAACACGTATTTCTTGAGCCTCGAATGTAGTTATTATGTCCAATGTTGCCGCGTAATAAACTGATGACAGGAATGAGGATGCAACTTTGTGAACAGTGTTTATTATCACAGGCCACATCTAAAGAACGGGGTTCACTCTAAGTAAAGCAAACTGAAAACTGGTTTACTACAAATGCAGTGAAGCCATAGGGGATGATTCAAACGGTTTGACGATGTGGGAACATCAGTTTAACCTTATATAATCAAGATGTGGAGTGGCGGTTGCTACCATTACGACACTTAACTATGCAACATACAATTGCCACATATTCTCATTCCATAAGATTAATGTTTATAGAAGAGAAAATATTTCAGCATTCGTTAGCATCAGAATATTCCGATACATTTTCATTTGAATTACCTAAGGCAGCATGAATAAAGGTTGTGCTTCAGGTCTACAGGACTGGGGGCTATGGGGTAAAGCATTGTGGGTTTGGACTGAATGTGGGTCAGGGTCAACTGTTTGTCGGTCGAGGCTAGAGCACTGCGAGGTTCCCTAAAGCCTAATGATAAAACATGTACACATTACCACAAAATTGAATCAAAGATTTGTTTGCATTAATGATCTAGAAGATCAGCTCAGCAACTACTCATTACTTTTGGGATAAAATTAGACTGGTTGATTCAAAATGCTCCATTGTGATGTATTGACAGCTTTTCCATTAATTAATAAACACGTTTCCAAATCACGTTCAACGCTCAGAAGGACTGATCGGTAAAACGTTTGCTTACCCATAGAGCTGAGTTTTGGATTTAATGGTATCTACACATCTTCTCTAACCTCATTTACCATGTGCTATCCCGAGGGAGTTGGACTTATTTCCTTCGTCTCTGCCTTACAAAACTGATGAACTGATTAGTATCATGAAAGCCCGTGCTCCGTTTTCCGCTCCACCGAACATATATCGCATCAGGCGGTGCCATACTACTGATATGTGATTAGCTGATTCGAGCTCAGTTTATATCGCGGGCCCGTCCACCACTGTAGCATTGAATAGTGCAAGCCTTGTCACATTCGCGCCCACCGTTTGCTCATCTCGATCATCGGTATAATAAACTGAACTGTAATCGACCAATCACGTCAGTACTGTGGTCGCCTAATATCTGTCACCGTCTAATGCAGTACATTGAAATGCAATTTCTTCGCTAACCCGATTTTTTATGTCGGTTACACTTGGATCGAATTTTCGCCGGAGCGGACAACGGAGCGGGAGCTTCCATGACACTTGTGCGTCAACAGTGGTGCAAAGTAGAAACAAAGGAACAAAAAGGACTGCCAGGCCCCATGGTTCAATGATGGAAAATTACACTGACAGCTTAAGATCATGGTATTATACATCGACCAGTCAGGACAATATCACAGGCAGATATCCCATACAGGTACTCCCGTTTTGCACTACAAAGAAATGGTGTTTTGTGGCCCTATCGGCACCGGTCTCCAGGGAAGCGTTGGACCGCTAAACAAAACAATACTACTCTGTGATTATTTCGGCTATATCGAAAGGATGGCTTCTGGATGTGAAGAGGAGACATCCTCAGTCCTACATCCGTCGGTAGAATTTGAGCATTTTCGTCTGGTCAGTGTATTTATACTACTATGTAGAATGAATCTATCCTGTGTCGTAACCTGGTGTGGTAGTATGAACATCTGGTGACCTAGCTGTCCTCTGTTCAGCAGTAGCAAGCGCAAGTCAATCAGGTTTTGCAGAAAACAGTTTTATACACCGCAATAAAACCCTCATGATTAGTGCTTTTCTTACAAGTATGATATTGCACTCCCTTGAACATTCTATGACTATCCTTTTTAAAAATATGAGCACCCAACGTGTCCCGTTTGCGGCCAAGGATTTCAGACATCGATCGGATACTTGGTACATCAACATTGTTAACCATCATGGGCAAAAGACACACTAAAGCTAAACCAGAATTCATGGTTGATGCGAAGCAAAATCGCCTTTATTCGAACAGTCTGATTTTTGTCTTGAAAATATCCCCATTGTTTATTGTAAGGACCATTGAAGCAAGGGGTTTTTTTCGTTTATTCATTTTTTTGATAGCAAGAGTTACGACAAAATTCTGGGGTTGTAATCATTCGATGAAACGGATTACATAATTCGATCATTCTACCATAATTTGCATTTCGAGGAAACGGTTGAATAAGTCATATTTTGGGACCATAGTTACTGCAGATTGTGAATAATTTGTTTTTTGTTCACATTTGAGCGGGGGTAGTCCGAATAGTTACCACCACAGCCGTGCAAAGCATAGTTTGCCTCTACTGTTTAGGCGAACTCGTTATTGGGGCTCTATTGTGGCCCACAAACTAACTGTTTGTCTAAAAAGACTACGTTCGAAACCAAAGGAGAGAACAATGGAGAAGGACAAGAGCAATGTTATCACACACTGGCAACAGTGCAATGGCGAACCGAGTCGAACGCGGTGAGAATAAGGAGGAAAAATCGTCGATTGTGCTTGTCAATCAGAGGTAACTTCGTTGTAGTTCGATAAGATGCTATTACCGATAATTTGCTATCAATCATGACAGTTCTTTCTTACGCATACGTCTATTTTTTGAAACGAAATGTTTTACTTGGTTATTTTACTTAATGAGTACACAAATGTATTCGAATTTCTGTCAGGACCACGGCCATCCAACAGGTTGCCTGGGGAAACATATAAATGTGGAAGATGGCTGTCGATGACATGGTTCCAACTCCGAACCTCCAGGTGGCTCTTTCGATCATCTTAGCCACATTTATACCATCACCACCGATTGGATGAAAATAGCAAAGATTTTAGCTCCTGAATAAAAACTACAATCTCCAAGAAATGTCACAGTCAAAGAATAGCTTAGGTGAAAGTAACGCGATCTGTACACTTAATTCAAATCACACCGTAAAATTTTGCATACTTTATCGATGGAACGTTTTCCACGCTGCGGCTATTCCTATATTCCACATTTGTAGCAGGTTACTTGAGCACTTGAGGCACTTGAGCACCTGACAAATATCACGTACTTTCCAAGCACGAAGTTGCTAGGTTTCCTAAAGCGTAACCTCCAAGTCTCAAACCGAAGAAAACGAAAAACGTTTTCGATTTCAGGAACGCGGTCTCTTGTTTGATTTTACAAGGAACATTCCGCCAGTCGTTAATGCACAATCACACGGATGTCTCATTTCCATTTCCGGGATGGAACAGTGTTGCATTTTTCATGCAAACCCCTTACTTTGCGGATTGAGCAAGAGTGATTTTATTGTTCTCGTAGTGATATACTTTCTCCCTTCCTCTCTCTCTCTCTCTGTGCCATTCGAGCTCTCGCGCTTGCTCGTTTACTCTCTCTCTCTCTCTGTTTGTCTCACCCAATGACACATTTGAGTGGTAATGGAAAAAGCGTAATATCGCCACAATCCACTGTGCCCCCAGCACGACATTGAATGTCACGGGGATATGTGCCTTTGTGTGTGTTTGTGTGTGTGTGTGTGTGCGTGCACGTGTGCTCGTGCACCTTTGCGAACTTTGTTTCGCTCGAATGCCTTCTGACACTGACGATAACTTACTCTCTTTCTGCCTCGGTCCATCACTCACCCACCGTCTTAGTCGAACAAAAGACAGACTGGCGGGGAATAAACACGGAGCAGCAGCACATACGTTACACATCAACGCCCGCAGCGATTCTACGTTCCTCTTCATTGATTGCCCACACGGCTAATAATATTCTTTCGCCATGAAAAACATTAGACTTGCGGGTATTATAAACGACAAATTCCTTTGTCTGCGCAGTTCTCCATTTTGACGTAAAAAGAGAATTCTTGCCTTTGCAGATAAATCAGTGCGGCGTGCGACAGTTTATCATCTGTTTCGCAATCCTCTGACGACTGGAGTATTCCAGTGCGGATTCTGATTTCCCATACTACTTTTGTCGCTCTCCAGATTTCCCGGAGCCCTTCGGTTTAAACCCGGCGAGAAAGAGAGAGAGAGTCACAGCAGTAACGTTTAGGAACCGATCGGTTATACAACTGGATCATATTTCGTTTCTGATTAGAAGTGGAGATATGTCCATTCAAAACTGACCGAAGGTGAATGGAAAATCGATATTTTACTGTCTGGTGGATAAACTATATTTGGTTTTTAAAACTGGCATATATTTTTAACCAAAAATGTCGCGATTTACTGATGCATTTGATTCCGACTTGAAACGGTTTGTTTCCCGAAAGGTCTTCTGTCTGTATCGACTTTCACTGTTGATCGCGCCAACCATTTCCCGGCAGCTAGCGAGGTGTCATATTTTGCACGAATAATCTAGCTCACTTCCATGAGAGCCACAGAACACATTGAAAACATCGGTGTGGCGACCAAGCTCGTTTTCAGTAATTCGTAATCATGCCATTGCATAACATTTAATATGACTTACAACCAGAACAGACAGGGAATAAGAGATTTGATTCCTAATGGTTCAACTTTAGATCGAATCATGCGTGCATGTATGCTTGTGTGAAATTGATCACAGCATCAAAAGTTCAAGTGATTGCACACGTGTTGGAGTGGATGAAGCGGGTCAAGGGAGGTTAAGTGCTGGCACAAATTTTATCTGGGCGCATAAACGGGGGTGGGGGGTGGGTTGAGAATAAGAATACCTACGGCTTCGGCCGTGGCTAAGATACGATGCTTTACTATTATTATTGATAGCCTACATCGAACTTTATAAATCGGTCGGAACGCGCTTGCCACATCCACCGAGTGGTTTTGGCTCAAAGAGACGCGGACACACCACACTCCTAATTGTCCTCTTTGTTCTTTCCTGAGCCAAGTCCGGTGGTGTTCACGAACGCGATGGGATCAGAACCTGGTTGTGCGTTCAATATATCGAGTTCCACAAGAACAGTTGAGTGAGTATACATAGAACGAGTCCACAGAATCTGGCGCTCTTTCCCTCAGTTGGAAACACATAATCGGTTTAGATGTGAACGCAGCTGATAATTTGGTCGTTCCTCGTATCCCAGCATTTGCCTGTCGGTAAATCGCTCGGGGTAGCCATTCAGGGTTCAACCGTTATCACTCGAATCTCTCATTCTGTCTCTTCTTGTGTTTAGTTGTATTTAGTGTTATGCATTTGCATGGTTGCGACTAACTGAAAAGGAGGTTTTTAGCCACGCTGCTGTTCTCAATAGCTCATTTCATTTCGACGAGTATAATGTGTCGTGCGCTCATCCTATGTGCGTGACTTTGAAATGAAATGTGTCAATTATCTATTGATTACGAAATTGATCTAATCTGCTAAGCAACTTATGAGGTTTGAGTTAAGATCATTGTATGTGTACAGAACTTTCAAATGCGTATTGGGACCATTGATGGACAAAGGATGTGGAGGTCTGAATAAGCGTCACCGGTGGTAGCCGGTGTTCGATGTTTATGATTATTCA
>UZAN01039775.1:0-20115 GCA_900618425.1 Echinostoma caproni | reverse complement strand
AAATTTCGTAAGCGGTTTACGCAGTTTCCCTTCTCATTTATTGCATGCGGAACGATTATATATATATATATATATATATATATATACATATATATATATATATATATACATACATATATGTGCAATATATGTTCTTATAGTGTCCCTTAATTGAATAAACAAAAACGCATATGTAATCAAATCGATTTTTGTAAATTCCAACAATGACATGAAAATGGAAGTGAAATCAGTTTATCCGCATGTTTTGACTTCAGGATGTTTAACCGGCCAATCAAACATCGTGAGCGTTTCAGGGTAGCGTGATTTGATTAAACATTCGATTGCTGAAGGTGATATTCCTTCAAGACGCTTGATCAGTAACCCGGTGGTTCCCTTCCGGTTGCAACCGGCCGGACCTATAGCATGCAATACTAACCAAATGCACTTCTTCACTGATGAAAGAATTTGGAGTAAGAACAATGTACATTGAGAGTAACTGTAGTAACTCAGACTCTCATCATCATTATTTACACCTGTCTGATCTACGACGCTTCTTTGGAAACAGATTATCTGAATCCAAATAACCATTGGATAATCGAGAAAAATGCTTTAGATAAACTTCTTATATAGTAATTTGTACTCGTCAGAAAGGAATTTCTCTAAAGGAAACCCAAACCCAAGTATTGCACGGAGGCAAAAGGTGTGGTTTGTGTAAGCTGACCGCTTTTTAATTCTCACATATTGCCATTCATGTTGAAACGTCCGTAAGAGTATATTCTGATGAACCAATTGCGTAAGAAGATATTTTCTGATCCTTGAGTATTAAAATTAAGATTTATAAAGAATGCTCAACCCTTAGTCACTGAGCTAGGTCCTCAATCGGAGGGGACATATTGTATTTGCTTTCAGTGAGAACTCATGATGGCTTGATCGGTTATTTCCAATCACATATTTCAAATTAGACACTCGCAATCCTTCAAAACGGATTCGTTAGGCCTACATCGTGGACAGGATAGGGGTTGCTTGAGATTTTTCCTTACTCTCTCTAGCCGCTTCTCGTTCTCTTTATTCCTCACCTAATGGTGCATATATTTTGTTTCCAGAAGGTGGAAAATGGTGATTTTCAATGGTTGTCACGTGACATAGCGACACGAGAGAAGCAAAGAGGCGGTTATGGCATTTCAACAAACAATCCCGGGGTGATGTTCATCCGAAGATTAAATGCTTGACACCGAGGTTTCCTTAATTGATCAACTGTCCATGCCAGCGTTAACTAAGGGGGCTGTTATAAGAATATCGAATATCGAATCTGTGACAGTTTTAAACAATTCAAAATCGAACCTAATTTGGAAAAACATTCGAATGAATGTGGTGGATGAATAATTATAAAATCTCGGTTTAACTTTTCTGTGTATCTCCTGGAGATTATCACTCAGTTACCACCGTGACAGCTGAACGCAAAGTCCAAAATAAAACACTCAGATGTGAAAGGCAAACCAAAACTAACAATTTTCAATAATTAGCTTTAGAATTCAAATCTCTTTCAAACGGTTTGGGCAGGACTGAAGGGAAAATTAATTATCGGACGCTTCGATGAAAGTATCTGTGCAATTAGAACGCGAACTTGGACAGTGTATATATTCAATTCAACGCAATTGCTTTCCTTTCCCTGGGGCGATCTAATCAGTGCTGACATAAGTCACTGAGTTGCATCCATAATTGCCTGGACTCTAAGCGGTATTCATGCTAATTTGCCACGGGTGATCACACAGTATGTGCATATCCGTGTAAGCGTACATCAGATGAATAGTGATGTATACAGGTATTAGTAGAGCATGATTATTAGTGAGAATATTCACTATAATGTTTCATAATTCAACGAAAATCATTGTTTATCACGCTTAGTAAGTGTTTGACTCTTTGAAAGATTATATTTGACTCGTGAAAGTTGGTGCAGCGATAAACCTTCCGTTTTTCATGTCCACTGGATAATGAATCTGCAGTCGGACTCGGGGCATCCAGATTCAGCGCTGACTGATAACCGAACTGCCGAAATTATTCTATATGCAACGCGAACATTGCACTATGAGAGAACATTATAACGTCGTCTAATCCCCTTTCGTAATCATAATTTAAAAACAAGGCTTTCGATTGGAGTTAACAAGCTGTCATCTGTGTCTCCCTTCGTTGCTGTCTGGCCAAATGAACTGATTGACTATCACTGGAAATAAAACCTGAACAAACATGGATTGGTAATTTAGTCCAGCCGTGGCATGAGCTGGTTGGCACCGTGGTAACTCACACGACTTCCATGTGACGAGTCCCGAGATCAAATCCCGGACGGGACAGTGAATATGCACCGCTGATGAGCTCCAATAAGAGCAAAGCTCTAGTCTGGTGCTTCTGAATGTATGGTCGAATCGATGAACGGAGGATTGTGCGTGAAGGTGAAGGATGGTCAGTCAAATCAATCAACAATTTATAAGGCACACATTTCCATGACAGAACTCAAATACACTCAACTCCAATTATGAATGCAGGGTATAACCGGATAATAGCAACCGCGTTGGACCAATTTGACTTGTTGGGTAATTTTAGTCTCGCGCATCGGCACATAACACTGCTTTTGGAATTTAAAAATGACAAACAAGTGTGTTTTCCTGGATGTTCGCATTTCACGTGGACGATATGACTAGATCACTACTTCGTAACACCCCAGATAAAACTGACTAGACAGATGTGCTGACACGATGCAAGGGCTTTTGTTTCGCTCTTCTTCAGAAGTGGGTGTTTTAATCCAACGTTGAGTGACGCGCAACCTCAGAAGCCAAGTCCAAATGTTCCAGAGATTTATTCGACTCCAAATAATAGCGAATAATGAAGTGGTACTGCAAATATAAAGCGTTACAACACCTCCAATCGTTGCGTTCCCGAGGAATATGTCTGAAACGGCGAGATGAACAATGCCAATCGAGAACCAAAGTGCGAACGAGGGAGTCCACCAATCCGTTAAGGCGACTGGCGATAAGTGGAATAACGTCAGAGAGCACATGTGCACATGGGATGGTGCGACGCATGTGAGACAGACAGAATCAATACTAATAAGATTAACCAACCCGATACGATAACCAGAGGACAGGCTTAGCCAGACTATGTTAGGATCAGGGACAGCGATGACAAGAAAATGGAGGACATAAATGGGCTTGGTTGGAGAGATGAAATCATTGATGGCGAACGAATAGAGCATGTCCGGTGATCGATAGTAAGCACGGGTGCCAATGAGAGTGAGCCGAATAAACAGATTTGTCGGTGAAAAGGTGTGAAGGGCCGCAAACAGATTCATCACTGCCTCCCCAAAACCGCTCTGGCTTTATCTACCGCTTTGCTCGTTTCTGTGAACTGTGAGCTCAACCCCAAACGAAAAGGGCTCTATTTACTCCTGCCATAATCGCTGGTATCAAACCCAGGCACGCCCTACTCACGATCGGTATGCCTAATCCTGGTCTACACGTAGCAGGCAGAGCGTTGTTATGTGTCGGTTCAAGTGTTCTTGCTACCCTTTCGCTTGCAATGTTCGTAAATGGTTTCGTATCCAATGTCGCCACAATTTGTTGCTAACACACGCCTTTGCGCACCCAAGTTGTGTCTGCCACGAGTCAAGAGGTAGCGGCTTGATAGACATTGGACGATAGAATTTGTATGCACTCAAAACGGGATGACGCCAAACCAATTGATACTTGCCGACCATCTTCTTGAGGATTGGATTAATTTTGAAGGGCATAATAGCTCCAGCTGTGATACCGTAGTTCGTGAACCAGGCTTTGTTTATCTGACCAATTCCCCCGCCAAGGCATATTCCGTTGATAGTTCGTTTCGACGAGTGTCAAGGATTCACGAAACAGTTTCGCAGGTTGTTCATCTACCAATGAAAGAGAGACTTCGTCACGTTTTTCCCGCAAATTTCACTTGAAACAATCTAAAAATGTTTGACTGGACACTGGGGCCTAGATTTCTGGTAGTTACTGGAACCCGGCTGTCTTAAAGGTCCGAATAACGAACAATCAAAGATCGCCTTCGTTGAAAACACGGTTGTTTTGATGTTCCAACTCCTTGATATGGAGACCAAAGGGGTTCTGGTGTATTTGTACGGATGAGGATCCCTACCATTAAATCGAACCTATTCGGGATGTGTGCAGCGGATCAACCCAGATGATGTTAGAGACGCCTTCTTTGCTGGGAGTTTGACCATGGTAAATGCTTGCCCTTCCTCAACAGAATGAATTCCCGTCCACGGTTGGATGTTGAAAATAACACTAGATGTTCCCCTAATGGCTTCTCCTTTCATCGATCCGACTCTCAAGTGAATTGGTGGTCCAGATATTTCAAGATTTTTAGCCACAGTGTTGGATAGTAAGAATGTGTCGGAACGAATCTTTGACGAAGGAACATTCGCACAACCGTGGGAACTAAAAGTTATTTCGCCCGTATAAAATAGTGGTTTTTGTAGTGGCCCCACCAACTAGAGACCTGTAACCCTGATTCCGGTGTTGTTCAAATTCATGGAGTCAATTTTAGCAGATTATCTGTTGGACCACATCGAAAGATACACCATTCTTTCGACAGCTCAAAACGGGTTCAGGCAAAAGCGATCCTGTTCCACCAACCTCTTTCTTGTTCGAGAGTAATGAACCAGAACAGCCGACGAAGGGGAGGGAGAAGGCGATGAATGTGATTTATCTCAGCCTTTTGAAATTTTGTCAAAGGAGCACCACAATTACCGCATTCGAGATTTCGTGTTCCACTGGATTTGAGCGTTCCTCCTACAACGGACCGTAAAGTTCGTGTTTCTGATTCATTATATGGATCTATCAAAGTCACCTGCGGTGTTTCACAGGGGTTTACACTCGGTCCTCGTCTTTTTCATGCGTTCATAAATGATCTACCAAACCTGTTAGATCCAAAAACAATACTGTTTACAGACGATGCCAAAATCTGCAATACGGTAATAGAACCTGAGGACTCGCTCTCACTTCAGGAAACACTTAACGCAGCTTATCAAAGGTCTACGGAGAACGACATTGAATTCAATGTTTCTAAATGCAAAGTCCTATCCCTAAGCCACAGGAGATTCTCGTAGTTCCTCGGGAATCAGCAGCTACCACATAATTCAAGTGAAAAAGATTGAAGTTTTGTTGTTCTAGAGTATTTAAGCTACTCGATCAATTGTGCTGGGACCTCGTCCGCTGCTGCCAAGAATGTCGGCTTGCTTAAGCGCGTCTTTGGCCGGTTTGAATCAGCACTGTCCCCACGTTTGTTATCAATGTGCATTCGACCGTACACAGAGTACGCCATCCGAGTTTGGGGTCCACGGTTGCAACGTAATCGCGAGACGCTTGAGCGTCCATAAAAGACGGCCAACAAGATGATCAAGGGATTGCATTACCTCACCTATGCGGATAGATTACGTTCATTGGGACTGTATTCCGCTCATTACCGCTACAGTCGAGGATAGTTGAATTTGAGGTATCGAATACTTCACAACGACATGTGGATTTGTGCAGTATGCTTTTCCTCGTCGATTATTTCCCCTAACACCTGCAGTTGGCTCGTTCTAATTTACAGTTTTTACATTTATATTTCAAGCTATGCTCTTTCTCTCCCTATGTCTAGACAAACTGATAGGGGAAATAACGGTACCTGAAGCGTTTTTTCTCTTTAGCCGTACCAAGCAAAGGGGAAGAACTCTGCTTACCAAAATGTTCGGCCAGTGTGGGTTAGTGATCAACCGCGTTGTCGTTGTTGTTGTTGTTCCGGGCGATAAATCCAGAGGAGCCCAAGTGCAATTGACTAAATGATTCGGAACATCTGATCGAAAAAGTCAATGTCAATTTCAAGTAGGATAAACTGGTTCAGATTGCACAACTGATAATACACAATGCCACAGATGAGACCTTCTACACAGCGAAGTTTTACATGGTTCTTTATTTGAAAACCGATTGGGACGGAATGATAAGGTGCCCGATTCTGCCATCTCATTCTATGAATAAAACTTTTATTAAACCGGTGAAAGAAAGACGTTCGCAGACCGAACAGTCCGGCAATTTGAAAAAAAACGGCGGTTTATGAACATCACTCTTTATTGACTAAAATCCGGGGCAATGGTGTAGTAGACTGACGCCTAGTTGAAGCTAATCACAGTGTGATCGCTACTGAGGGTTGATGGCTTCATTTTGATGTATGAAGCAGTTTGTCGGAGCGGAATAGAGGATTTGATTCGAGTAGATGTTGAACCTGTTGTGTAAATGAGTTGTGATCTAAATAGCTAGAAAGCACTGCACAGCTGGTTCCATCTGGTTGGGTATCATTGGCAGTGCAAACCTGTCTGACCCGGAACCTCATACAACAATTTGTCAGGTTGTGAAAATTTCGAATCAAATCACAACCCCGGAGGATGGTGCTGAGATGTGCCAGGTCCGATGCTCGCAATTAGCTCGTAAAAGAGGTTTGTGCTGTACCTTATATACCTATATATATACCTATATATATATATATACTCTTTGAATTTACTGTCCTGTTAATTTAAACCGATAGACGGATTCCGCATTACAAGCACAGCGTTGGCTCACAACCTGAAGCTGTTCCCTCTAATTAAGTCGTTTGTTCTCAGTCCGTTAAGATTCTCAGGTGATTATGAATTATGTTGAAAACGACATTGTTTAACCATTTGTGTTCCCATTCTGTGTTCTGTGAGCCGGTTGAAACAGATTTCCTTGTTTAATGTGAAACATTTGCGCTCAGCGTGTCGGCTCAAGGTATATTTAGAGGTCAGTAACCATTTTACTTGTTCTGTAAATGAACCTAAGGAGAACTCACACGACTGTGTACAAAGTGACTTCACTCGTAGTGCTACTGCATTCGTTGTCTTCAAGGTATCGAAAAATATCACTCAACTTTCGGACCAAACGTTGAACAGTTGAACAGTACGACAAATGTAATTGGTTAGCCATGCCTTTGTCAAGATTTATTTCCCACTTCACAACAACCAGGATCATTTCATAGAGGTCAAAAACGGTTCCGGACGGTTGATCTTTACTTCTTTTCCTTTTTCATTCATTATGGTGTAAGTATATATATATATATATATATATATATATATGTATATATATATATATATATATATATAATTCAGCGAATCTGGGTCAAATATTGGTTTTACATCGAGGTTCCTAGATCATCCTTCTACACGTTTGTAGTGAATCACTACATCATTCCAACTTAGCAACTCCTTAAATAGGCCTTCTTTCACATTGCTTATTTAACAGAAAAAGACCTTATGTGCATTCTCGAATGCAGTTGGCATATTTTGTATAGCGAAAGGTCCAGAGCTGCTGCTTCACCTTCATAATTGACGAGTTCACTCATGTGTGTGACGGATCGTCAAACAAATGGCACATTCAAAAAAAATCACAGTTGAAGTAATCATCTCCAAATTTGTGTCACAGCACCATATTTGGCCCCCCTTGACACTGCTATGCAACATCACCACAGCACTATGTCGCTTGGTTTCCATGTTTTTTCTGATTTAGACATCAAGCATAACGTAACTTTTTATTCACCTGTTATGTTGTTTTCACGAAGCACTTGTTTTTATTACAGCATACCGCTATCTTCGTCATTGTGCACGTGTCTTCCAAATCTCTAGTTAATTAAACAGTGCATAAAGTGTGTACTGAATGGGAGACCCGCTGAGTTGTATCCCGTTAAGCGTAAGTAGGAAGAGCAGTCATCTCTGTTATTCAAACACGGTGCCCTGTGGTCCATATGATTTTACCACCGAACTGCCCCCTCCATCTTTAAAAAAATGCATTCTTTTTCTAAAAGAACCTATCAACAGTAAGTGCTACGACGTCAAAGGTCAAAAAGAGCCAGCTTATCATTCATCTCATTGTGACATATGTCAGTTGTTCATCATGTCAGTAGATCACTGGTAATTCCACCCATGCTGTGTGGTCTTGGACGCATTCGTGTGCACCAAATGCCCATTGACAGCCACCCTAATGACTGCTGAAATATCCTATTAGCGCATCCTATTAGCTACAGTGCTGCTGCTGCTGTTCCCTGAACAACAACCATTCCCCCTTATCTGGTGAAAACGGAAGATCCTCTATACCAATAAAAGCTAGTAGAACTTATATCAATGACACCCATATAGTGGCTAACTAGTTTGCATTGGCGAGAACTGAACTTGCAGTTCCAGTAAAAGCGCATCCGAAGTAGGTATAAAATCACGCAAGCAACATGACAATGAGAAAAAGGATTCTGGAAATCCGAAGAATCCGTGCTTAACTTAGTTCAAAAGCATCATGCAATTATAACTCACACAGACCTTTGTATTTTTTCTCGTGTTTTGCGCGATTTGCTGTACCAATCATTTGAAGAGCAACCACTACTTGGATCGAACATATTTAGTCGGAATTGACGGTATTTAAATCAAGTTGGAAGGGACCATAGTTCAGATATATACCAAACCAGATTATATTATATATTGCTATACTGTCACCAGTGAGATGAAATCTTCATTTGAATGTTACACTATAAATTGGATAACACATTGTGACGATCATGAAGTGGCTATAAACAACAAGTGTGAATACAGTGTTATGAAAGGATAGGCCACGTGAGTTGAGTATATTTGTCCTCTGAATGGTTGCCAATCATTGCCATTTTGGTGAGGATGTGCTTCCAGTAATTATATCTTATTAGTGACTCAGTTTGAATATTTTGATAGGAATTTGGGTAGTATTTCCGTTTAACTACGTCACCCAATAATGGCCATTTTGGTCCCGGATTTGTACCGGTGCATTCACCTCGGACATGTTTACACCGAATCCCAAATGAGAAGCAGATATTCTCGGTGTTTATTCTCCCTGCTCTCCCTCTACTGCATATTAATTCATGTGCAATAAGGTTCATACCAACTGCTCTGAAATGGTAAGGGACATATGAATAAATAACAACATGAAATCTATCGAGTACAACGTGGAACAGTTGTAAAATATTTCTTTTAGGATGAGAAAATGTTGGGTGGTTTGGTTTACAAGTATGCAGCGTAATAGGGGTTATATTTAAAATGTCCTAAGCATAATAATTAAAATAAATTTAACTTTTACCATTGAATTGGAGGTCAAATTGTCTAAACCAAATTTATATGACTTTCTTGCACTGTTATCGGGCGCTGGGAGTAATTGTTCTGCCTAAGTGTTCCCAGTCCTGACAAGAGCGCACAACGTATGTATTTGGTTATAGAATTTCATCAGTAGATTTGAAATAATCGCTGCTGTGTTCCTGAAAGAAATGCAAACATATTTACCATTCTTGATTTATTCACTACTTATTGATGGAGACGAAACAGGCAGTAGGCGAACAAGATGTTACGCATAATGCAGTATAAATCCAACTGCTGAGTGAACTTTCTCAGCCAACCCAACAATTCACTGATATATCATATCTTGAGGTGAACAACCCTTATCGCAGTTTGAAATCGGATGATCATTCATTCAGTCACACGAATCGTTTCGTGCCCTTTTGACCCAACGATGTGAATCAAATTTGTTCGGATTCCGTTTCCATTCTATTCGATTCGGTCATTCCACCGCGAGGCGAGTGGTATTATCTTTCTCCACTTCTGAGCACCATGGTTATGAAGTTGCGGTTGCCCAAACTCCACCCCTCGCTGATCCCTGATTTAGGAGTTTGCGTTTCCCACGTGGCACGGTACGAGAAGACCACATACATCCACTGGCTATTGGTGTTTCACCAATGGACAAACCATTCCAATCTAGCACAGAACAATCAAGTTGGAACAAAACGCAACTAAGGCTACAGTAAACTGCTAATAGTTTTCCCCATCGTGAGTTTGTTGCAGATGTCACCGGATAGGACGAAAGCGATAATAGTAGAAGTTAATCTAACCGGACTAAAATATACCTATTCCAGTTTTCAGATCAAACATGATTTGGTGAAGCAAATTGTTTACTCATGGAACAGTAAGAGCACATTGCACAATCAGACACAACACTAGTCATGGCTACTGTTTTTTTTAAAATCCGACTGGTTTCTCTCGGGTTAGGCCTCCGGAGACTGGACCGCGTGTTAATAGCCATGCAAGTTGGAGCAACTAAAGCGAACCCTTTGTTCGTAGTGGTCAGGAGTCAAATTTCTTAGCCCGGTTACCTCGACTAAGACCAGAGTGAGCAGTTGAACTGGTTGTTAGAGGTTTGTCAACTAACTTTGAAAGTTGTGTTCGGATAAACCATGATGTAGGCTGTCAACCAAGTCTATTTGGGTGGGGCTATTTATTGATTCGGTCCATCCTGGTCCTAATCAGCCAGAGTGACGCTGTTTAATCCGCATGGGCAGTTGTCGTGCCGTTTGACCGTCATCTGACAGTTGCATGTGAAGGACGATTACCATGTGCACTAGCGAGATGGCAGCCAGTAAACCACTGCTAATCATCTGTGCTTGCACAATGATCAAATGGTTAGTGTGTCATCACTGAAAGTGTAACTGAAAATATGAAGTGTAGCAGATATTTTGAAACACCGGATTTACTTAAGTTGAAAAAGCAAATCATTTTCTTACAGAAGACACAACATATGAATCCCATCGCTTTTACAAAATAAAATAAATAAAATGATTGATCCAGAGTTTCTTTCTTGATTAAACAAGACCCTGGGATCTTCCTGATTGTTTCTATAACCATATATATCTATATATAGTAATTTTAACAAAGCTTAAAAAACGGCTTGCATAACAAAGCTCAATTATCAAAAGATAAAATGAAACTTAGCTTTGAGGAGATATCGCATACGTGGAGAAAACAGTTATGCTGATGAATAGCTTCTTCAGAATATTCAATGGTGTTAACTAAATTGCGTTATCAACCCGTAGCGATTAGAAATCACACGTTCCGTTCCGGAAATGAGCAATAAATGTTTCCACTGAGTCGCAACGTAAATACAATCAATCAATCCGGCTTTTGTCGATTCCCGATACGGATACCCGACGTGAGTTACGGTGTACCCCTTTTGTATCACTTTAGGCAGCACAATTATCAACTACATATTTGATGCATCAACACCCGCAGCGAAATATCCACTAAGTGCGCTCAGTAAAAAAAACCAACCGGTTCGTTTATTGAATTGATAGCCCCATACGTGTGTCAGTTAAGTATTTTACCCGGTGATTTGAGGGTACTTAGCGATAGAATTTGGCGGCCAATGAGTATTCTCCACTTGAACGGGTTAGTGACAATGATTTCCGGCTCTATAATGTGACTAGTTAAACATGAAAAATGCGAGGCTGTCATGCGTGAAACGACTCATCCAGAGCATGATGCATCCTACGGTTATGCATAGTTGTTGCGGCATGATATAGCCAACTTGTACGGAAAGAACCCGATAGCCTGCGTGCTGTTATCTTCTCTCTCTCTCTTTGTTTCCAACTGAAAAGCACCGGTTCGAGCTTTTCCGTACACATAAAATCCTGACACTATCAGAATAACTGGCGCAGATGCATAGAGAAATATAAATTCAATATTAAGTTGTATTCGAATGCAGATTATTTATTGCATTGTAAAAGAATCTCGTTCACAGTGTCAGAACCAAGAATACAAATTGAGGAAGTGTAGCCAAATCCCACTACCACCACCACCACCACCTGATATTGTCCACTGACTGACCGTTTCTCCTTTTATGAAAATTCTGTCATTGTGTATTCGGTGAAGTTAGTAAACTAAAAAAGAAAGGAAACAAATATTCTATGATTCATGGGCTAAAACTCACAACTTTACATACTGAGATGCATTTGAATATATACTTATTGACAAGTATTGGCATCATCGTTTTCAGTGCAGTTGTAGTGATTGAACAGAACTTGGATACATGCAAGATGATCTCAGGCCATTACACTTGCATTTTGTCACACTGAAATAACGTCACTCTTAGTTACATGTTCTACTTTAACTTAACTCACTAAATACTTCCGGGCTTTCGGGTCGCATCTACATCCGGGAACAAATAGTCTCATTCAAGCTGTGGCATTCATATACACATGAGCTTAGTTTTCCACTCAAACTGTTTTATCCAATCTCCTCAAAAGTTTGCGGCTTTATCCTTCCGGGTAGATAGCTTGCTCAATCCCATTGTTGGGCTCATTCATTCATCCGTAGGCCATTGACAAAGTAAGAGGTTTGCGTGAAACAGCGTGGTTGCATTCCCCGGACCAGAAGGCTCAATTGTGACATTCATCAGATAGCCTAGTTTCACCATATGGGTATGAGGGGAGCAACGTCTACGCGCCATTGATTTGATATGTTCCATTGTATACAGGACCCCACATGATGCGTAGTGGCGGTGGTGGTGATCTAGTGGCTAGGTCACCATGCTGTGACCCGAGAGTCCCGGGTTGGAACCGCTCCACCGCGGCCAGTTTTCTCAGGCAGCCTTTGTGTGGCTGCGACACCCTTCCTGATTGTTGACTGTACATTTGTATTTGCAATAAATAAAGAGGAATTAAAAAGACATTTTTTTATTGATGCCATGTTTTATATATTATAATGATCCATTAAATTATGATAGAAAGTTGTCTGACAGTTACCCGACCACATTATGAACTCCTGGGAAATGATAGCTGCAACCACGTAGCCTATACACCAATAGTTTCAGCAAAATGATTGTGCTTTTGTTCTTTGAAGAGACAACAGTCGTGTTCTCATAACTCACATTATACCGCAATGCATGCATCATAATGCTTTTAAAAGGAAACCACCCGAAACTGGGATTACAACAGCCATTAACTTGCTGCCAAATAATGTGCAATTATTCCTTCATCCGCCAACGTGTGTGAAAGCACTCAACATTGCCACCTCTCTATCGCACAAAATGTTATTTTGTCAAGCCCGTTTAACGAGTATACCAACACATAAAAGGTATCAATGATTCCCAGAAAAAAGAAAAACGTGTCTTTCCAAATATTTGATATTATCCGGTTCCAGGTCCACGTTCCCTGCTATGCAAGCAATTTCGTAGCAAAACATTATTTCATTGATCGTAAATCCGTTGAATCCACTCCGAAGAGATGGGATAATGAAATAGTTGGTGTTTAATGTTTACTGCAATGGCCGATCGTGATGCACTAAAATATTTTATTTATGATCAAATGGAGTTTCATTACGTTTAACACCTATAATAATGTTGTACGAATAGGCAATAATTTATCTGTTGTCTACTTCAATCTTCGTAGTTGCTAGGCCTCATGAGTGTCCGGACGTTGGGTGCCAAGGTTAAATAATCGCAACATGAAAACTGCAAACTTTATCAAGCATGCAAACCCAATATATTCTAATAAGAGTGACTCAAAAATTATCCCGAATTATGTCCATAAACCATTGCCACCTCGGTTATTTCTTATGAGGCATTCTTTATCCAATATATAATCTATCATAGCTAGTGTATTGAATAATCAAATGAAATTCTTTCACAACCCGGGGAAATTGTATGGAATAAGGTTTCACATTAATTTGATCGCTTGAAAACTGAATTCGAGAAATACCATGTTCATCAAAGTCAACCTTGAAATTAAGGTCATTTTTGCGCAAACCCTTGAACGTTCGTTTTATGATCACCATAATGAAACCAGCCGCGCTGAAAACCAAAAGGTTTCGTTATCTCAGTGAAGGGGACGGAAATAGAATTGCACGAGCACAAAGGCTGAGATTTTCCATGTAAAATCGTGCCCCATGCTATACATCGGACATTAGACATCCGAAAAAGAAATTCATATGGGAAAACTAAACAACCACAAAACCCAAACGCCTTATCCGCGGCATGTTGTTCGCATTTTTTCCTCATATTTTCCGTTAAAAAGGAAACGAACAATATACAATTTGCATCTAGGGCTCAAATGGACTGGTGAATAGAATAGAATGGAGCAGAATAGTAAATTTAATCACTCAATGGGACTGATTCAAAATTATTTGCTTTTATACTATAGAAAACATGCGTGACTCTAAGGTCCAGTTCATGCAACTCTCCCCTGATAGCCTGCATCTCGATGTCATTAAAAATCTGTTTTCTGTTTTGAGTAGAGGGCTCAATGTGCTACCTGTAAATTGAACATGAGGCAAAAGTGCGATACGTAATGCAGCACAAAATAGAAAATGACTTCGTAAGAAAGTCAGTGCCGAAGTGAATCAAAAGAGTTCTAAAGAATAAAGCAGGCCAATCGATTGTTAGTATACACAAACGTTGCACCTTACTTATTATCAATGTTAATTTGTTGTAAAAGCTGTTTCGTTTTCTTTAGTTAGCTCTTAACTCATCATGGTCTAGGTCACCCATTGCTGGCGAAGTGCGTGTGTCCGCTACAATCTAATTCATTCCATCTACTGAGTATAAACGAATCAGGAAAATCAGTGCTATTAAGACTCACCAAGGCTTGTTTATTATTAGTTGGAAAACAAATTTGCTTCAGTATAAATGCTGGTACCTTTGGGGAACCCACAAGCGTTTCACAGGGACCCGTTGCTTCAGACCTGTATGTATCAAGACTATTTGAGGATAACAATTACAGAGAAACTGCGCTTTATGCGCCAACTCAGATTCAGTTGGAAATCCTCCCTGAGTTTCAAACCCCGATATATTTGTACTTTGTGCACAAGATCAAAAAAGTTTTGGTTGAGTAAACTTCAATCAAACGCGTCCCTCGTAATCCAGTTTTGAACTCTCCATATGCTGAAAATAAATGGTTGCATGACAAAATCAGTTCACGAGGTGGTATCCAAAAACATCTTACATCCTATTTGGGATATCCGCAAAACCAGTGCCTGAGATATTGGAAAATTTGGGACATGCGTTTTTCTCATGAACAAATCATGCGTGAATTTGATACACCAGAGTAATACATAAAAAATGTTGGTTTATTGGTTTTAAAATTTCCCGCGTGATATATAAGAAGTGATATTTAGTTCGTAAAGGTCACTGGTACAATTCACAATTCGCGAAATGGTATTTCAAAGATTGAAAAAAACCTGGAAACCAAAATGCTCCTCAATGATTGTTTTCATCCTTCCAGTCCTAGGGATTTAAACCAAAATTCCAATTATGCGATAACTTCCGTGCCCAAATTAGAACACCAGTGAATAAGGAAGTGCGTATTCCTTTGGGTAATCAATAACCTTGCACACAAACGTGCGGCCGATTTGAATATGCGAAAGTTGGATTATCGTTGCAGAATCGAACGCAGATTGAATGGAACTATTTATTCTAACTTGAGAATGGATAGAACAAAATAGGCTTTTCCCCACTGCCGTTCTAGAAATTAGGGTGATAAGCAAATAGCGTTTTTTTCTGGATCCTCTGTATTCATTCTAACCGAGTGAATTCAAAGAAAAAACCGAACTAGGTACTTGTTGAAATTGCGTAAAGGTCACTTATCTCAGCGGGATCTGAACTCACTCATGGACGCCATCTACGCCTTTGTACAGCACACGCTCTACCAGCTCAGCTACGAGGTCACATAGAAAACAATATTTTTTCACGTTCCAATCACCCATCTAAATTACAGAGACATTTGGCATCCATACGGTAACATGTGAAGTGACTGTCCTGACAGGTTTTCCTTCGAGTTCACCTGAGTCCACCAAATGATATTCAAAATCAAGGTTAACTGCTCAACATGTTCTCCGACATTTTGAGGTTTTATGTTTAACTTAGGAAAATTTTCAGATGCCCCGGTGGGGTTCTGCCTGTTACCGTAGAAGATTCGAGCTTACCTCAAAGATAAATGGCAGCCATTCATAATTTTCAGGTAGTAATTGATAATGCATTTACAAATATACTCTCCTCGACTGAAGTAAAACTAACAACTAAACCGAACTAACCGTACAGAATGTTTTGAATAACTTCACAAAGAGAAAATAGCAAGGATATTAATGTGCGTGATCACTCACGGACGTTGAGATTTTAAGTGTTCCAATGCTTTATAAATTTGCGATTTAAATAGTTCAATTGTAGGAGCGCACACTACGTAAGATGGAAGAGAATTCCATGCGTCTCACACTCCGACTGCAAACCAGTGATACCGACAATCAAAGTGGCTGTTCTGGGTCTTCAACTTTAGTGGATGTCCCCTGAGGTGATCATCATGAGATAAAGTCAGCAGAGAACGACAAGGGTGGTTGGTTTGATGCAATATGTGATATGCCAATATTAGGTCCCCTCGAAGTCGAAGGTATTGGGATGAGTAGAGTTTCCATATTTGCAGTCTTTCGAAGTATGTCTTATTATATAGACCTTTTACCAATTTCGTTGCCAGCCATTCCAGAGCCTTTCTGTCGCGGTTTACCATGGATTCCATACTCGAACGGCGTACTCCATGTGTGGTCGAACGAAAGATGATAGCAAGCGTGGGAATAGTGCTCTTTTGAACTGCCCAGAAATACGTCTGAGTAGTCCAACTTGCTTTAGAGCAATAGATGATGCTCTAGCACAGTGCGTGGAAAACCCTGTACCATAACTCCCAAATGCCTTTCGTCAGTGGCATGCGGTAGTATTTGGTTCCCCAGAACATAGGAGAAACGAATCTTATGCCGCATGGANGAGAAACTCCTTGATCCATTCCAGGACCAAACCTCTTACCCCGTAGTTGTAGTATTTTTGCAGTAGAATTTGGTGGTTTACTCCATCAAATGCCTTGGAGAAGTCCAAATAAACTATATCAAATGGCTGGCCTGCATCGACGGATTTTGTCCACTCATCCGGTGCAAGAAGTAGGTTTGTGGTGCACGAACTCTTGTGCCAAAATCCGTGCTGGGTTGGAGACAAAAGGTCATGCTTCTCCAGATATCTCATCAACAGATCTGCCACAATAGCTTCATTGACTTTCGACAATATCGGAAGAAGTATAACAGGGCGGTAGTTGACTGGATCACTGCGAGATCCCACTTTGTAAATTGGAGAAATCACCCCTTCCTTCCATGACTGCGGAATTACTGCCTCGTTGAACATCCTTTGATAAAGAACAGCCAGAGTTTCAGAAATGTTATTGGCCAGCGACATCAGAGTCATGCATGTTGTCTGCGCCTGGGGATGAATTCTTATCCAAAGTTAGCAGTTTTGCTCTAACTTTCTCACTGTCAAAAGCAATGTTATTCAGTGCTGGATACGGTATACACGGTAGTTTGCTTGGAATCTCTAATGCTTCGTTCGTCGTTGCAGTAAACACCTGAGCGAACTGCTTTTATAGGAAATCTGCTGCTTCTAGAGTGGTGGTTGAAACATATCCGCACGATCTCAATGCTGGTATTCTGCACTTCACCTTCATTGTAGAATTGATATATTTTTAAAGCAATTTGGGATTAGAAATGAACTTTTGAGCCAGGGTTTCTTGGTACCTCTATTTGTCCTCTCGTACCAACTTGGTACACTGATTTCGCAGTAAGGAATAATTATCCCAAGTTTCGATAGATGGACATCTTCTGTATTCCCGCCAGGAAAAGTTCCTTTGCTATATCCATTTCTTTATTCTGCCGCGAATGAATGAATGACGCGTTTTAGATTTAGCACAAGATATATACTTGCTGCAGCCGTTACAACTTCGGTAAGATAATCAGTGAAGCTCCTCCATGCCACCAAAGGATCGTGATAATCTTCTGGGAGAACACATTGCTTAATTATTGCCAGGTTTTGCAGCTTTGTGTAGTCTATGATGGCACGAGTCCTGCTCTTTCGGTTTTCTTAGATAGATGCGTAGCCTATATAATCAATTATCAATACGGCATGATCACTCAGTCCTAGTGGAGACGTGACATTGACAGATTCCACCATCAGCTCCTCGTTAGTCAGCACAAAATCCAGCGTTGATGGTTCGTGACCTGCTCCAAATCTGGTGGGTTCTGTTACGTGGTTGTACAGTGGGTGCAATGTAATCAACTGAGATAATTGTTTCTAGAATGGCTGGCTGGAAGTCCTCGATCTTGGGGCAGTTAAAGTCACCCATTATGAAGGTATGGGTGAACTTTAGTGCTAACGCATTCCTCATGGTTTGCAACAAAATCTCGTTGGCTGAGTCTGAAGACGCGAGGGTCGGTTCACAACACCGATTAGACACCTACCATTTTTGGAGAGTCTTATTGAACACCATAACGAATCGGGGGCTGCGTCTGGAATATCAAGCTGTTAACACTGTAAATTGTTTCGATAATAAAACGGCACTCCACCCCCTCCTGTAGGACGATCACGTCTGGGCAGCGACATCCCAGATAGAAGCAATATCGAGTCGAGAATGTCGGTGGTCAGCCAGGTTTCAGTAACGGCAACAATGCCAAATCGATTAGTTTTTCAACGAAGTTCCATCTCGGAGAATTTTCTAAGGTAACCTCGTGCACTGGTATAAAAACATGAAATATATCTTCGGCAAAGAAATCTATCTGGGTATGTGGTGTTGTTTCTGTTGACCAATTTGCGGTCAGTAAACATTGTATTTTTGTAGAATTGCCTTCGTCGGTGCTGTTTAGTGAATTTGGAGTGTGCTAGGATTGGTTTCCGTTTTCGAACTTTTCTGGGATCCAGTTTAAATCGGGTGGTCTTAGGCGTAATTCCAAAGGACCCCTTTTTCTATGCTTCTTCCACGACTGCAACACGGATTCTGTCATTTCTGGTGTTCCGAAGGTCACTTTCATTATCCTCGGGTCATTCCAGTGGTAGTTCGGTGGGTTGGGTAGACGATTAATAGCCGTAGTAAGAACCTGGGTATAATTAATTAGTTCTCGAATGAAACTCCGTTCCTTACAATCGTTTTGTTGGCATAGGAATTCATCTGGATCGGCCAGTTCAGGGACTGCATGAATTATAACCCGTTTTTTCTCTCTGCGATATTGTGTACGCTCCGTTCAGGACCTATCTAGAAGTATTCTTTATCTACANAATATATCTTCGGCAAAGAAATCTATCTGGGTATGTGGTGTTGTTTTTGCCGACCAACTTGGGGTCGGCTAACAATGTTGTTTTGTGGAATTGGCTTCCTCGGTGCTGCTTGGTGAATGAGTGATAAAACCGCGCTGCTGGAGGAAGGTGGCTTGTTAGTATCGGTTGCCGTTTTCGGACTTTGCTGGGATCCAGTATTATGTAATAGTATTAGGTGTAGTTCCGGCGGATCCCTTTATCTATTATCCTTCCACGACTGCAATACGAAGTTGGCCATTTCTGGCGTTCCGAGGGTCACTTTCAAGATCTTCGGGCCGTTCCCGTGGTAGTTCGGTGAACTGGGTGGACGACTAATTGCCGTAGTAAGAACCCATGTACAATTAAATAGTTCTCGAATGAAACTCCTTTCTTTGCAGTCGTTTTGTTGGCGTAGGGATTCGTCTGGATTGCCCAGTTGAGGGACTCCATTACTTAGGACAACCTGTTTGACTCCGATTGCCGTGCGCTTTTTGGGTCAGTGCGGTATTATATTCGCTCCGTGCAGGGCCTATCTAGAAGTAGTCTTGTTCTACACGAATCTTTCTTTAGAGAGAAAAACTTTTTCCAGGTGCTTCTCTTCAGTAAATATTACGCATGTCCATGGTGGTTCCTCGGTATGCGGCGACGATGGATAGCAAAACAGCCGCACGATTCCAACTGGGTGAACATCGATACGCATTTGGTTGCATAAATCAGCCCAGCGATCAAGCTCCTTTGCCTGTTTCTTCCTCAGTGTATTTTTCGTGGGCTCTGGCACGTTGGCTCAAATAGCTGTCATTTCGGAGTTGTATTGTGCCTTCTTTATCTTCGGCACTGGATTGTGCTGCTGAATAACCTGAGCTTTAGGCTCAATGATTTGTGCCGACTCCTGATCTCTGGCATCATCCTGTACTGGCATTGCTTCGCCGTCGAGTTGGAGAGTGGGTATTGGCAACATACTCAAATTGCTATTTATTTAGCATGAAACGCCCATCACAGAATCATAGCAACGTGATTTTGTTAAACATTTTCTTCTCAGATCCATTCCTTCAGCTGTAATTGAGAGTTCAATGTTCATTGTTCAATGTCAGATGTTCAATGTTCTTCAATTAGAGACAGAGGGTAATTTCCCGTA
>UZAN01039774.1:103292-115146 GCA_900618425.1 Echinostoma caproni | reverse complement strand
GTGTATACAGAAAAACAAATAGAAGCGCAAATCTTTATCATTATTTTTATTACTGATTAAATAGACTGATTATTGTGTGAAGTCTGAGGGAAGATCAAACCAAATCAATAAATTGTCTGTGATCAGAACAGTTTATCTGTGTTTGCTGTGACACAACTTTATGAACAAAAATAGGGACCGACTAGACAGTTCGAAATCTCCGACCCTCAAACACATCTTATTTGAACGAGAGACACATGAAACTACTGCGTTTGTGTATTACGCAATCATCACAATTCGATTTTTGGACTTTAGACTGGCGGATCGTTGTTATGAGCTGTGAAAGGTTCATGCCCTAATGGAAAAATCGGAAAAAAAAATAATCAGCTCTGGGTACACAGACTGTTTTCGGAGTACTAAAATATCACACACAAATTACCCGTGTTTCTATCGTGTTTTCTGAGACTATTTGACCTTCACTCGTTGACTTTTTCTATTTTACTTTCGGTCATTGATTCATTTCAAACTGGACTCACTGCTTTTAATCTTGAAAGCAGTTTATTTCCCGAATGGCATAAAGGTGCATCCCCATGGCCAGGATGTGTTATCATGCTTTTTCAATATCAAACTGTCAATTCCAACGATGGGGCTGCAATCAAATCTCAAAAGGAGCACACACACTACTTTGCTAATCCATTTAATCAAGCAACAGTCCTGACTGAACTCCGCCAAAAGTGTCAAATGGTCTCTAGGTGACGAGCAGTTGGCGAAACGAGCAACACTTTGCACTAGTTTCAAATCATCCCCGTTTGACAATATCGAGGCTTGACTTGCTGGTCGGATGTATTTACTCGCTGGTTACTGAGAGGTAGAGCTTTTATGCCTCTCAGTGAACAAACTGAGACTAAAAACAATAAGTGAAGGCGCGAAAAGACCAAATAAGCAGAGGAAACACTGTAACATGCCTGGCCTGATTTAATCACACCGATGTAGGCTGAAATTGCAAAATAAGTCGATGGACGGGTTCGGTAAAGATCGGATTAGATAGAAGTACTGTTGGGATTTGACACAATATCCAACCATTACTTTCTAAGAAATTTGAGCGAAAATACAGAAACTCGAAGCCCCATTTTCAGTCCACTATTTGTGAGAGATTACAGAGGGGGAAAACGGCGTGAAATTGCTACAGTCTTAGTGCACGAACAATATTTATTTTTTGATTGTAATGTTTGACTGATTGGGAGAAAAAGTCAGAGTGAACAAGGACTCAAAGCTACAATAATTTTGAGGCGAACAATAATCCAATAATTGGTCAGAACGCATGTGTCCCTCAGGCGGTGCGCGTGGATCGTATGAGCAAAGTTAGTTATTAGTTAGTGTGACCTATTGCGAACCGAAAGAACGAGAAACCAGGGTATTTAAACGGCTCGAAATGGCGGATTAGTCACCTATAATAAGAGGCTCTGTGTTGTGCAGTGAAAGTACTCATGGATTGGTGTGCTCTGTCCAGGGATGAAAGACGCATTTTGGAAGGATTAAGAACGCATATGAACTCACATGAAACGCACAAGGCATCAGTGGACTCCGATCTGAATTGGTCTGACGAACATAAGATAAGATTATTCATTTGCGATGTACTCTGAGGACACGGTTGCCAAAAGAGATGACCGCAGTTTGTCTGAAATGCTTTAGATCTCAGCCTGGTTGCAGTTAATTTGGTCAACCAAAATTGGGTCGTGCTGTCTCCCAGGCCCCAGAAGTGCATGTTGATACGAACACACGCACACACGCACATATACTTTCCTTACAATAACCTTGTTTGCGACACCGGGTGACATTTGGATAGACAGCTTTTTAAGCGCCAGTCCATTGAAAAATCAACGCTATAATTCGATGGCTTTTGTTGTAGGTGGGTTAGGTGCTACTAATGGCAACCAATGGGACTTGATCGTCTTTATAATAGGTGGTATGTGAATGACTGGACAACATTCCCCTGGAGTAACACGACCGGTTTGGCGGTTCCTACCGCGTCTAACCCACCTACAAAAAAACAGCGAATCATAGCACTGATTCTTCAGTGGAATGGCCCATCCAATAGTCACCCGATGTTGCAAATAAGGTTATTGTGACGAAAATGCACTTCCTTGGTACAAGTATATGAAGTAACTGACAAAAGATTACCGGATACGCATGTCTGACGAGCGGCACGAATAGCGAAGCTGGTTGTGCTTCCAGGGAAATTTTGTCCAGTCATTCACATACTACTTAATATATATATATATATATATACTGAACACAACGTTCTACTCTGCAGCCCTGAGAGCACATTTTGAGGAAATAATGTTCTCGTGCTACCCACTTGTGTATAATTGTCTGGAGGCTGAATGATGTTTTGTAGATTGAAAGCTACTAACCGTAAAATTTACTCTCCGAGATGTAGACTATAAATTTGTGTCAAAAATATGTACTGTAAGACACGTCAATGGTTGGACGACACTAACCGCAAAACGGGCCGTGCACTTCCAAAGGACTTTTTTCTACTCATTAGGATACTACTGATCATATATATGGATGGATATATGTAAATAAATGAACATATTTTGAAAAGCTTGAAGTGATCATTGAGTGTAACGTCGTAACGTTTCGATCCAGACTGGAACTCATTGCCAAACGGTAGTGCGTGTGTGTGCATGCTTGCGTCTGTCTGTTCATCGCGTTCATCATGGGTTGGTGGAATTTTCTACGTGGCGCTTGAGTGAGTTGGTCGAATGAAGGGCTTCAAAGAACAGACGTCCCCCGNNTCCCCCGTTCGTCTAAGCCCCTGCCATTACTTCTGCGTCGTTGATTCCAACCTCGTGGGCTGTTATTGCGCCATGCTTGCAAAGGTGTGACTCCGAGTCCGCTCGTTGTTGTTCTAAAGTGTGTTCGTGTTGACCAGTACATGGTTGTTTGCCTGTATCTCCTCTATGTAGCGTTGGTCTATTGAAAAGGAATTGAGTAAACCACTACCTGGTAAGTTATGTGGTTCTACGCGCTCCTAACGGTTGAAAATAAATAGATCGTAATGCTGTTGTACTTTAGTGAGCAACGGTGACTTCCAAAGGACTAAGGGTACGATTGACAGCTTCTGATGTCCCACATATGCATGGAGGTAGGGATTTCATTTTCTTCTCTTCCCCATTTGATTTTATTTTCTCCCTCTAAGGCATGATTTGCCGTCGGTACGGAACAGATGGACGGGATGGATTCTTTTTTCGATGCAATATGTGATGGGCATAACTGAACAAATTGTGCACATATTTTCTCAGCTGACACATGAGATGGTTGCTTTCTTAGTTATATTTATATACTACACAACCAACAAAAAATGCTCGAGATTGGTAGAGATTGATTTTACCACCCGAACATTTTATCACGTGTTACATCACAACATGTTTTGAATAGTTATGGGGACTTATGTGAGCACTTTTCTAATTGCGACTTTCCAAGGGTGTGTGACATTTGACGGCTGAGTCTGTATAACTAAATGGTCAGGAAAATAAATTTACTATATTTTGAAGTTGATTGCACTTATCGATAAAAATCCTGCGCGATTTCCGTATATTTTCCTGGTCGGTTCAGAAGAGAATGAAATCTACGGTTGTGGTGCAAGTGATCGGGGACAACTGGGATTTATTGACTCGTCCATGAAGTGTTTGCGTCCCCGGAAACTCTCGATGGTTTGCCTCAAAGGCGATGAGTTGAAACAGGTTTACGCTAAAGGAAATCATTCTGCAGTTCTAACCAGTAAGTTTTAATACAGTAATTCAACCTGATTGTTTTAGGCTTTCGCTTTTTATACGTGATGCTATTCGATCCGTTACTTGTCCGCGTGTTGCTCCCACAAATGCTTCTCAGTCAGACTGTGATTATGGATCGTTTACATACCGTGTGTTCTCGTCCCTGTTTACCACAGACATTTATCATGAAACCTAATGTCCGCATTCTGTACCGCTGTATTCCAAGCATTGGTAATCTGATGCAGGTTGCAATCTATCACTGGGGTGAGAAAACGACGAAGCAATGGGTGGTCAACTAATATTACAAATAGGAATTCATCCTGTATATAGAAAATGAAGGGTGAGCTGAAAAGCTAGGAAGCACTGATGGACAGCTGTTTCGACGTGGTTGGGTCTCACCAGCAGTGCGCACATCCATCAACCCAACTAGGGATCGAACCCGGGACCTAACTGGCAGAATGGAAGCATACTAGCTACTCAGCCACTGGGCAGCTGACTACACCGTTTTTTATTTTCCATTTACACGATATAACACAACCCATATTTGTGAGCTTGTTGCAGGCCACAGAACTCGCGCATCTCAGCAATAGCCTCCAGGGTTGGAAATATTCACAACCTGACTACTTGTTTCAAATGAGTAATGGAATTCCCATTTGAAGTGGAATCAAATTCCCCATCACTCACTTGACTAACTAATATTAGTTGCTCAATAAGATAGATAATGGCTGCATTGTTTTCAAGTAGAAAGTTTTAATCTCCGTTCAGCAAAGGTCTCCAGGTCGGATGGGCTGTCCAAATCGGCTTTTAACTATTGAGGTTCATCGTTGGTTTTTGAGTTGACAAAACTCCTGGGGTTTGGTATTGGACAGCAAAAGGGGTTCAAGTGAATAGCGTGAGTCGGTCAACTAACCGATTTACTAGAAAGGTGGTAGACCCCCTTTTGATAACTTCCGGTGCATAAGCTTGATAAACATAGTCCGTAAGCTTCTCGCTTGCATCAGACTCCTTCGGTTATCTGCCACCGTGAACGTGCACGTTCACCCTCGGGTTAAGCAGAGCTGAATGCTACCAGGCGTGTCCCCGGTTTGTGGATGGGGGGATACCTTCACCGAAGAAGGTTAGCTGTGAATAAGTTGTGACATACCGCAACAGATAAGCAGTTAGGAACAAACAGCGGCGGCACTACCATGATGTGGTGGATTTCAGGCTGGTCACCTGGCTCCTGTTTAAAAGCCGCATAAGTCCAATGACGGTGTCATGACAAAGATTGATGTGACTGGTCTTTTAAGACCCAAGTCATTGACACCCTCGCCTCCGATGCGAGGGATTACTTCCTGCTGCCTTGCAGCTCGCACTTGATCAGGCAAAGGTTAGACGTGTGGCCTCAAAATAAAAAACGCCGAGTGACTCTGGGGACTTCTCTTGTACCAAACTTCCAAGTAAATTCATGATCATATCTCCCACAGCGGCAATCAAAGCCGGCTTATCCTTTCCAAGGAGCCATCAGTAGTGAGGAAAGTAAGTAAGTAAGGATTAGGCTGGTTTTAGACCAAGTCTAGATTGCATAGACCACAATTTTGCCGAGTGGAAGATCATTCTTGCGCACATTCTTCCTGTGAAAATGACGGTTCCCCCATTGGTCAATTTCAACATTCGCTCGCTGTTAGCAATTTGCCTAAACTTACTGATATACTAACCTACTTGGTGCACACAAACACGTGTATGATATGCATACAGGAATCGTGGTTAAACTGAAACATAGAGGAATTGCTGGGTAACACACCTGGTTTTGCAAGCTTTCGACAATAGAAAGAAAAAAGAAAAACGAGTCCGGAAGCGATGGTAATAACATAAAATAACTCCAGTTGGTGCAGCAAGTCGGAAACGTTTGCTTTCTACTGTTACGGTATTGACTGCCTCGATGTTTCACGTCGACCTAGGTTTCTCTTTTCAGAGCACGGTTATTGGCGACCTCAAAAATTGCCCACTTGTGCTGGAAAATCGAAATCAGCTCATTTTAAAACGCACTTCATCTTAATTTTTGTTGATTTTAAGCGTGGATCGATATAACCTTTACTTTATTTAGGCCTAACAGATCTCTCTCTAACGCCCACCAGAGGAGATGCTGTATTGGACAAGGTCATCATTAACCAGCCTAATATTCTTCTCTCAATCAGAAGGCACCACTCCCCCCNCTCCCCCCTGGCGCTCACTGCCTCCTATGTCTTAGACCAAATGTTTACTCTCGGTTGGCATACCCTACTTTCATTCAAACAAAACAAACGAAAACTGTTGGCTGTATTCGCATCGGTAAGTCTGGTCTAGAAGCACAAATAACGATTTAGTTTCTTCGCAACCAGACTTTCCTTACGGTTCCGTAATACTCTGAATATTCCCACCGTGACCTATAGCAAAAGAACACAGGTAGTAAGCAAGCTCGGTTTGTAGTGTAATCGTCTGATGTGATGAATGTGATTGGTTGGTTGTGATCTGTTGACACATGGTTTGGAATCGAAAGGGAAGAGCTTTTGATGTTGTTTTTGTGTCGTTTGTAAATGTTCAAAGTCGATGGATTGAGTGAGCTGTCCCATTTCCGGTCTGCACTCCTGGGTTGTCTGTGTCAATCAATCCATCGAGTATGACCACTTCCAAACGACACAACAAGACCAACAACCTTGTAAACGATTTGGAACGCATCTTCTTTACCTGGTGTCCGATATTTACGAGGTGCGTCGCGATTGCACTCCAAATGGTAATTGTACTTCTAGTGCCCAACCAAGCGGGTTTATGTTCCTTGATTCATTGAGAAAACTGTCTGATCGTCCTGCCTACGTATCTGACCGAACATGAGCAAACAGAAGAATGGGGCAACATGGAAGAAGTGCGGATCAGCAATTTATCAGCTTGTAAACTGTGTACGTAAACTGGTCACGGAAACGTTTAAGCGATGGACTTATCAAGGCATTTGGTTAACAAATCATGTCTACAGTCGCCTTTGAACAGTAGACGAATGTAGATGTTTTTGCTAAATCTAGTCACTGTTGGTTTTCCGGTTGCTTCACATAGATTCTAATGAATGGATCTCTCGAGAGAACGATTGTCCAATATTGTCTACTTTAGACGGTTCAATTCTGGCCCCACGTTGTCTGCTGAACATATATCGCTAATACGAGCAGCCGGGATTCGGACGAGGTTTCTCTTAAGCCTCAAGGTACAAACCTGGCAAAGTGATTGTACTCGCCTGTCCAAGTGAACAGTAGACTGCTCTACTAATTGTTCCGTCCGAGCGCTTGGTAAGATGAACATCTAGAAAATGGAATGTGTTGGCCGTTTACATTTCTGACGTAAAACTGAGCACATCGTGAGCTCAGTTAAACGTGCTAGTCAGTGTTTCCAACGGTATATTCTCGTCAAGTAATTTGAAAATCAGTTTGACCTGCCTACATGCTGAAGCACCGCTTGCTTTACTTAATTCACTACTTGCTTATTTATTTGCTTCTACGGGATACCACAGTGAGAGCTTAAGCCGTGGGGCTGAGAGGTAAAAGTACAACTCCCAATTCGAACGTGCGCGTTTCGAGTTCTGACGCGGACACATTAAAAGTGCGCGCTGCTGAATAGTTCCGGACAAGACCCAACAGTTGGCCAGTAATGCTTGTCGGTCATCATTCAAATTTTCACCGCATAAATTTGGTTTATTATTTCCATCATAATCACGTGTGTTCGGTATCGTTATTCACGAAAGATAATGTTCGTCAAGAGGCCAAGTTCGGTTATAAAATTGCACAAAAATCTATTGAAGTACTTTTCTGGACGCTACCGGTAGGAACGTCACCGAGTTATCACCCCGGAGATGTGTGTTTGAATCCCAACACCACCGCCTGACTTTCCTCATTGTGTGCATGTTGAACGACAGACCTTGGATTGGCCGCTTCCCCCTTCCTGGAAATTGTATCTTTGTATATTCAATAAGAGGAAGTAGAAGAAAAAGAAAGGAAAGTAAAAACAGTGTTACTTCGATTTTGAATAAAGTAAGGTAATACTCATTTGATAAATTTCCCGGTAAATACAGCAGGCAGTGAATATGCTGGACAGTCTTTTCGATGGTGCATCTTGGGATTTGACTATTCATTCATTTTTCACATGCATCTTGACATCACCACATGCATCACACGCACTGTTGATGGTCGTGGGTATGGGTTTTACTCTTCGGGAGTTCATTAATTCCGCACAAAGATTTCCATCGCATTTACAGGTTGAAAAGTGACCAATATTACAAAACTCTTCAGCATTCAGATTGTGAATTAGCTAATGCGAATTATTAAACAAGACTGGAAGACATAGCATATCATATCACGCTGAAAAAAGCAATACAGTTGACCAATTTATCATGCTTATTAAAGAGAACAACCTCAAGATGTCTGGAATCGAAAATTAATATACGTATTGAATGAGAGTTAGTGAAAATTTTCGATATGAATGAAATAACCCTGCAGTGCTCTTCAGAAGTTAGATACGCTTGAGTTCTGGAAGCAGAAGGCACATGTCCATTTACGCACAGGCTGACGGAGCAGAAATAACTATCCTTTAGAACAAAAACTTCTTAGTAGTTATGCGGATAAAATAATTTATTCCATATCATTCGACAAAAATTAAATTTGGTCTTATCTTCTCCGCTATCACCTTTCAAATCTCAAAAGAGTCCGGTCGCATATACACCTGGGGAGATAACACCTATCATCAGCTGGGACGTGACTTTGATCGAGCTGTGTGCCCTCAACCCAGTCCTCTGTCTCTACCGGGGTCACCGATTGCTGTCGGATTGGGACACACCCATGGGCTGGTGGCAGTTCGTCTGCCAGACGCGGAACGGGAACAGGTTTGTTTTTACGGCTGGGGAAAGAGTGTAGAGCAGCTAGTCCCCTCGCACGGAGGAACAGACTGCACGAAAGGCTGGCCGCTGAAACATTGCAATGAATTGAACTCGTCCGTCTCACGTTCAATTGTGGTAAGACAATGAAACAAAAGAAAGAATGTGTGTATTACATTTGCTCAAATTGTTTCAATCACGAATTTGAAATGTTTTAATTCACATCTGTTTTTATTCAGTTTCCATTACAATACAGTAGCCATTACATTGATCATCATGTGTGTGACTATTGCGGTTTAAATAATGTTTCCAGTCTAATTCATAAAATGTGTAAACAGATTCGTCAACTCCCCAGATATTCTGCTTTTCGGATTCCGGTAGCACCATATGACTTGCCTGTGAGAAGAGATCATTTTCCTCTAAGTCTTCCTCCCTATAGGACGCAGTGACCATGCATTATTGCCGTTCAAATACGTCTGCTACGCTTCGATAGAAAGAACTCTGCAAAACAATACATGTCTCACCATGGATTAAACTAGATTGCAGAATTTAGCTCACTGCACTCAGTGGATCTTTCCTGGGGACGTACGTTACCTACTTGTCACTTGGCAAGCATTTATTGACAGACTAACAAAGTTGATCGCCTCAGTTACTAAGGTTGCCAGAAAATCAAGGGTCAAAACTCGCCGATTCGCGACCGCACAAAGAAATGGATGCCTCTGCGAAATCGATTTTGGCAAGAATACAATCGATTTCCAACTGACAGCCCCTGGAATAAATATCAACAATTGTGAAACCTTTGTACCCAGTTGGTACGGGAGGATAACCTGAGGTACCAAAAAACGGTCCCACGGAAGCTTATTTCCAACCCGTCACTATTATTCAAACATGTCAATATGTCGAGGAAAGCAAAGTATGGGATACCCTCACTCATCTGACTTGGAACGGTCTTCAGTATCACCCAATAAGTACCTGAGATGCTGAAAAACCAATATGCCCACGTCTATGACACCCAGCAACGCGAAACAGCGGTTACCTCGTCAAATACTGTTTCTTCCAAATACACCACTGACTATCTTCACGTTTGATGCCGACTGAGTGAAATCAAAGATTTTGGTTCTACGTAATTAGTCGAGTCCTAGTGCGGCTCATTTACATAGCCGAACGCTTATTTCGTTGGCACGTCATATGTCTGAGCCGCTAGCTGTCCATCTCCAAAAGACGTTTGACGCAACCATGCTGCTCAATCGTGGAAAAACGGCATAACTTCTCCAATTTACACAGGCCGCTGTCGTAGTGATCCTGCCAACCACCTCCCAGTAACACTCCCATCTGTTCTATCCAAAGTCATGGAATCCATCGTAGCACATTTCTCGATGGAACACTTGGAGAAATACGACCTCTTTTCTCCAGCTCAGCATGGATTCCATCAAAAGAGATCATGTACTACCAATCTGCTTGTGGCCCGCGATGAATGGATAAACGTAGTAGACAAAGGCGATGCAGTCGATGTGGTTTACATGGACTTCTCTAAAGCGTTCGATCGAGAGAACCACAAGATACTGCTCCGTTAACTATACAATTTTGGTATCAGAGAACTGGCGCTTGATTGGATTGCTGCGTTTCTCCAACAACAGTCCATATCGGTTCGAGTCTCTAATTCACTGTCCGCCCCTAGCGCCGTTTCACGTGGAGTCCCCCAGGATTCTGTGCTTGGTCCTCAACTTTTTCTCTCGCTCACAAACGTCTTACCGAATTTCCGAGGACCGCAAACAATATTGTTTGCAGACGACGGCACTAACTGGAAGACAGTGACCGAAAGTGAGGGTTCGCTGGAACTCCAAGAAACACTGAATGCAGCTCACAAATGATCTATTGAGAACGACATCCAATTTAATGTCTGCAAAGCTGATTTCGCTAGGCCACCAGGGTCGGTTTACTTATTTCCCCGGAAACGAACTATTGCCGTATGCATCAACAGAGAAGGACTTGGGTTTCATGATCCAAAAAACCGGAGATGTTTTATTAACTGTCTCAGGGCGTCATCAACAGCACTCAAACATGTCGATCTACTTAAACGTGTTTTGGGTCGTTTTGAACCATCTTTATTTGGACGTCTGTTGTCAGCATACATGCAGCCGCATATTGAGTATGCCATCCCAACCTGGCACCCACGATTACAATGTGATCATAAGATTTTGGAGCGTCCACGAAAGCTCGTCACGAAAATGGTCACAGGACTCCATAATGATTCATACTTGGGGAGACTGTAGGCATTGGGTCTATACTCTGCGCAGTATCGTCGGCTTCGAGGAGACTTTATTTCAGTGTAACAACTATTATACAATCCAAATCACCCTTGTCGCCCACTTTTTCCTTGTCGTCGTATGTTCATCTATCGGGCCATTCATTCAAGTTACTACTCCAAATATCTCTACTGGACTTTCGACGTCACACCTTCGCCGTTAGAGTGTGCACTGCCTGGAAATACTTACCATCTCGTGTCGTTTGTGCCAAGACGATTAATTTATTCAAGGTAAAACTTGACGAATCATTACCAAACATTCCATTCCAACACATTCATGAGCGCAGATAATACAACCGTAGAGAGCATATGGAATTTTCTTCATCATTTTTACAGTTCAATTCGCGTAAACACCCTATGGACAAGAAAAGCATCTGCTTGAACGTTATGCCCATAATAAAACTTTGACTTTGACTTTAACTGTATACATATCTTACTCGGTGAATTTTGCTTTGCTCTGAGTCCGGATTGCATCCGGCCACCTTTATCACCAGGAGAGCTATCCAATAATTCTGTGTGCCCTCGCCCGCGGGAGATTTTCTTGAGGATATACAGCTGGAATGTTCAGTCCGTTTGAACCCGAGTAAAGTCCATTGGCTGTTTGACTAACTGACTGACTCGCAAAACACGTTCGTAGAGTCCAAACGAAAAGAACACCATACAACTGATAATCCACGTGTGTTACATTTTTATGTTAGCGAGCTTGGATTAGGATTCGATTGTTTAAGAGGCACCAGGTACTCTTGATGATCTTGAATGTGGATTTCACTCCTTAGGAGATCGTTAATTCCCCAAAGTTACATGCATTTACATGCAATAGAAACGTTTGTGATACCTGAAAAAGAGCACTGGACAACTGTTTCCTCCTGTTTGGGACTCGTCAACAGTGCGTTCATTTTATTGCCCTTTCAGGACTCGAAC